>WUCR03209619.1:9077-26694 GCA_009858155.3 Phymanthus crucifer
AGATCACTTGCAGCATTAGTCCTGCGGTTAGGATCTTAAGGAGATTTTCCACGGTTTATGTTAGAACACTCCAAGATAACGCTTTATCTCCACAAGCCTAAAAATACTGCCCAACATCTTGACTTTATAAAGTGAAAAAATATAAGAATGAGAAAGAAAAATAGAATAATCACAACAGGCTATTTTACTTACTCTTTTTGATCGAAAAACCAATAAAGCTGATAATATAAACAGACACTAGCACATTATTCAACATTCGGAAAGTTATATTCAAATTTCGCCTTGTTCTGGTTGACAAGTTGATGGTTGGATTAAGGCTTCAATTCTATTCTTGATTTGTAAGAAAATTACTGTCAGAGGTGAATTTATGTCAACACGAGCATGACTCTCGCGTGCAAATTGCTCTTGAAAGATAAAAGAAATCGCTATGAAATAAGATTTTGTTTTAAGGTTTTTGAAAAGTTTCTGGCCAGCTAGCAAATTTGTTTGTAATTTCAGGCATCGTCATGTTTGCTTGTCTTTGGTGTCAACTCAGCTGACGCAGTCCAAATGACTAGAGGTTTTTGCATTTCACTTGCAAATGTCTGACCAAACACCGAATCTGACACAGAATCGGCTAAATTTTCCTCCAAACATTTTTAACAGAAAATTAAAACTACCAGAATTAAAAATGGAACTTATATTTTAAATTTTTGGGTGTGTCAATGGCTGCCAACGCTCTCGATGGCACAAAATGGGAAAACCTGACCGACGAATGAAAAAATGGAAGAACGGAAAAAAGAAGGAAGAGAAGGTGAATGAAAATTATCAGATTAAAAAGCAGCGCATTTGGGCTCATAGTAATAAAGTCCATAGTCTAATCCACAATCTTTTGAATAATATCAGTGTTAATGCTATTTTGTTAAACTTTCTTTTTCAAGTATATGTACATTTATCAGATAAGTCTCGCAGTAATTAAATTTGCAACAAATCTACATCCCAACCGACGAATCACTTTTTCTTTACTCAAAAATCTTTAAGCCAAATTTTTTCCAAGAGATAAGAAAAAATAAAAATCGATTGAGCGAAGCGGCTGATTGAAGGATGGTGTTCGCCTTGACCCAGGTGCGAATACAGTAGCAGTCTAAAGTTAATTTATTCAATAAGATTTTAGTGGTCCGGTTAAAACACATACAGAAGGAACGATTGTATCAGAGAAGGCTTGAAATTCAGCTGAATCTGAAGAAAAACACACTAGTACCTGAAAGGGAAATTAAAAGGGACTTACCATCGAACTGCAGATGGCAGTCGAAATAAATGAAATGTCAACTATTTAGGTTCAACGCCTATTCACTTAAGAGTATTTCTGCATTCGAATTATTTATATCCCCCCTTGATTGTGTTTTGTGTCTGGAGATTTCGTTCAAATGTTCTGAATGGCGAAAGAAAGTAAAAATAAGTGTGAAAATACAGGCTCGAGTTGTTTGTTTCTCCTGGATTGAATGCTAACATCCCTATGACAGCTGCGCTAACTTTTCTATCCTATTTCGACAGTTCTTTTAATAATTCTGCTAATCACTATTTACCTTGGAAAACCTTCAGGGAAAATTTAGAGCTTCTTTAACCTTGGTTCCTGCGTTTTTAGTTCGGTTTTCCCACGAGAAATGTAGTAATTTTCTGTAAAAGTTTCAACACACTTTACCCTCACAAATTAAAGTGCTGAAAAAATGTTACCAAAATCTTAAAACAATTTTTTTATACTCATTTACTAAGATATGTTCTCTATTTTCTCATACAACTTCAAACAATTTTCACTTTTTCTACAAAATATACTTTAATTCTATTACTTTATCTAAGTCGAATAAACAAAAATACGTGGAAGGGACATGAAAAGTAAAATTGACCTTATATTTTCTGCACAAATGAAAGATAGATGATGTATGAGAGATAAGAATGACAAAGCTATACTCTTTTCTTCAAACTCCACACAATTAGTTTCTCCAAGTAAACAAGGATTTTCTACAGCTCATCTTTCTCCAAGGTTACAGATTTGTTTTGGAGCACAAAGTTTTGCAACCCTCATTAAAGACAATGGATACAGATACAGTAGATTCCCTAATGGACCAGAGAGCATCGCTCTTGCAAATTGTTAACCAATCCCAAAAGATAATTTTTCAAATTCATGTATTTTATTTGAAAGTTCAAGCTCTATTGTAAACCCATGGATACGATTGAAGAACAAAATTAAGAAATTCTGACTTTAATCGGATAATATTAAAACTTGGGTACGGGTACTGGTGGTTTGTTAATGAAAAATGTTGGCAATCGGTTTAACTTTGACTCACGCGAAAAAACAACCCTTCAATAAATTTTAAAAGTCGGCCTAAAATGTCGAGATTACTAGAGTTTTTTAGATGGTTAAGCTTGCCTAATCCAGCCGGCAATTTCAGTGTCACAATAAACTACCGAGGGAGCTTAAATTGTCACAATCTTGAAGAGCGGCACAGCAGCAAAGGGAGAGTTAAGGCTTACTTTTTGTCCGAGAATAGCCGGTAGAGCACTGAAATATCATCCATCGTTGATTCTTTTGAAAAGCTGGGAACACCGAAATTCTCTCAGACCACACTACCACAGAAGAAAAACAACAAACAACATCTGCAAACAAATTAAAAAAAGCCAAAATGCATCTCTCATTATGACACAGAAAATGAAAAAGTTGACCTAATTTATTCCTGATATTATAAGATGTTTCTTTTTGATATTTTCAACACAGAAAACTTAGAAATCATGTATTTTCTCTTTTGTTTTCTCTTCCACAAAGTCTACGCTCTTTTTCTGAGTTTTTTATGAAAAGTTGTTGAGTTTTTCCGAGTTGTATCATAGTCCTAAGTTCGGTCACAACCTCTGAAGCAGACGAAGTTGATAGATTGTGACAAATCCCTTTAGTTGAAGCAAAGTTTTAAGGCCAGTAGGACAAAGAAGATACTGCTTTAATCACATCAGAATATACACACGAACAGTAAACTTTTTTTGAGTTTAGCAAGCACACTGTTGATCGAGTAATCATTTGTAGCATGTATACGTGTTGACAGCTAACAACCTCAACAACAAAGACCACAAAAAAAGGATTGCTTTGCGGGCAAGATAGAAATAGAACAGCTCGTTGAAAAAGCGAGTAAAAATCCTTTAATTTAACCCACTGATGGGCTATGTTATTCGTTAACAACAAATGCCTGCTGCACTTAGCATTTTTGGATCGCTAGAAAGGTTGACTTGTTGGCAACACAAACTACAGATACCTTACTTTACTCACGTTTGCTCGCTGGTTTTCGACAATGCTTCAAACCAGTGTGATTTCATTTCCGTCATGGAAATCCCTTAAAATAATCCATAGCAGCCACAGAAATTTGGAGAAATCGGACAAGTTTCCTTGGCGATTGAAACTCTATTGTAAAAAGATAAAACGCAGGGCTCAAGGCGCCTTCCTTGGCTGAGCTTGGTGCCTCAGATTCGAATACTGCAACCACAAACGCAAGGATAGGAAACAAGTCGAAATCTGACAAAAAGATTGGCCCAAAATGATATCCGTCAACAATGTCGGACTTCTAAACTTTTTGGCAATGATTAAAGATGAGGTACTGTAGCAATAATTTGTGTTTGTGTAGTTATATTATAGTGACTTCTCGGGCTCTGGTCGGAAAACACCGGTCATCTGTGTAACATGCAAATATTTGACCCATCATGCTGAATAAGTAAGTAGTCCGTCGAGCTTGTTACAGTAAACTCATAAAGCTAGTTTGGTTAGAATGAAAACAGCCATTTTTGCCAGAGGCAAGAACAGTTTTTACTCGGAAATATTGAGCTATTTCCTGACGAGTACATTTTTTAAACAGAATTTAGTGATGTTGTTTAAGAAGGAAAACAAGAAATTGATTCTAAAACAAACTTTTAAACAAGATAGTTTATTTTTGAAATTCCTTCCAAATCTTATTCTTCAACTATAAGTAACAGCTTTGCTTTGAATGGTACTTGTGACAAAACAAACTCACTTTTCCTTCTGAATCTGAGGAGACTCTTTAAATGTTTGGGTTTCTAGTTTAAAGTGATATGTTTTACTAGTCTATCGAGAATAGGATTGCCTCGGGGTAAGCGGGATGGCTTTCCCGCGCCAATTTAGCAGATCGAAGACCAGCGGCTTGAACCAAGATGCCTCGGTTGCAAACGTACAAATATTATATTTACTAGTAACTGCAAAATGTTTGGTATTGCGATCGGAAATTCTTTGCTTATCTGTAGTGGCTTGCTGACAGTCGACACGGGTAGGGTGTTAAAGCACACCTCGAACCCTCCCATGCTTCTGTACGCATTTTTTTATTTCCTGCAGATATTCTTCTTTACTTCCTTCCTGGCGACGTAGAAACTCAAACCTGCCCCGCTAGAATACACTCCAACATGCTTCACATGTCTTTACTCAATGACGTACAGAAAATCTTGTTTTTACAGGGAAAACTACCCGGTTAAATTAAGTTACAAAGAAAATAAGCAAGGTTTTCTAATGCAAGCTGGGTGGTCCATTCATGTTTGTCTTTCAAAATACTACCTCCGTAGGCACGCATGGCCTTGTTCGCTCAATCCTAAGCCGAGGAAATACTTTAATAAGAACTTTTCCACACATTGACGAAGTTGGAATCAATTAGTAGACATAAATGTTGTTCATTCATGAGTTTGATTGGAATAGCAGGGTCAATATTCATGGCGGAAGACTACGGTAAAGTCTTTGTGGCGCTGGTGGAGCGTTCGGCAAAGTTGTTGAAAGCCAACGGGGTTTAGCATTTCAAACATGATGGTTCAGCACACTTTACAGTCTTAAAGTAAATGAAGACAAACATGAGGTTACGATAACATCTAAAAGAAAAGCGACCGGGGCGATTTTTTGACTGACCAGGTTACAAATCCTAACAAGTATTTTTGGGGTTCAGAGATTCTCATCTCCTCTAATAAAAACCGATCCAATGCTCATTATAGCTGGAATCTATTTTCGAGAAAATTACTGAGCATTTATTGTTGTGCGATAGGTGAAACATGAATCATTGACGTGAGTCTCGCTCGTCGGAAGATAAAGATAACAGAGAAAAGAAAGGGTGATTTTTATCTTGAAAGGTCTATGAAATTGGCCGGGCATGCTTTCCGGTGGACGAGTCGAGTTCAATTGAATACTACCAAAAACACAATGAGTTATTTGGCCGCATCTTGAGTGCATTTAGATCTCTGTGCAATAAAACTCATAATCCAGAAGATAAAATTTTACGTGATATTCCGGCTCGCATATCTGTTTTGTTTATCAGTATACCAAACACTTATGTGCGGGGGATGCCGAGAAGATCCTACGTGCGCGACCATCCCTTCCTTTAAAAAATAAAAAACAATCTCCCATGATATATGACTTACTATTATTCAAACCAACGATAATACAGATTACATAGTTTATGCCAGTAATCATATATCTTGCCTAAGATATTCGTCAAGTTCTTGTAAAAAGCAAGCCCCTCTACTGCTACAGAACAACTTGTATCAAACCTTGTAAATAGGGTAGATTTTTACGCTTTTGTTTCAATATCGTCTTACTGTTTCATAAATAAACCTAGAGGATACCAAAAAAGGCGGATTTTCACAGCAGCTTTCCTTGTGCGTGAGAGTGCCTAAGATGTCTGACTCAGAATTCTAATTTGCGTAGTTCCAATTATAGATCGTGTACACTAACAGCCATCATACAAAAGCTGTATTGTGCTGTCCAATCTACGAGCGGACACAAGTTACAATTCCGACTTCTTTAAAATCCGATTGAATTCTTTTCAACCTAACGAAAAATGCCGCCACAACCAAAGTTAAAGTCAAATGTAAAGGCAATTCATTAAACGCAAGTTGGACGCCGGTATCTTTTGATATACGAGTGTGTAAGCGGTGATTTCAATGAGCGAGTTTCACAGGGACTCGAGAATTTCGTTGTTAAAATCGGCAGCTTTCTAAGGCAAATTCCGCGTCTAATAATCGAGCCATTCTTGGTATCAGCTTTTCATTTTTTTTCTCGAATCACAGTACCCTTGTAAAATAGTTCTTCGTTCTAATTGATAAAAGGCTTATAAAAAACAATGGATGCTAAAATCTCTTTTTCCGGAGGGACTTAGAAGGTAGGCTACGCCGAGACGCGATGTGATAACTAGCTTAGAGTTTAATGACTCTTGAAATCATCTCAGACACAGCGGGTCCCCTTGAGTAGAGAAACTCGCTACACTGAGTAATCGAGCTAGCCAACATCCATTACGTTACAGATACATTGTGTTCTCACAGACAAAAGGCCTCTTACAAGAGATACTTAAAGCAAAACTTATATGTGTTACTTTCATAATCCCTCATCTTGTGGCATATGCCATGATTGAAAATCTCAGATTTCTATGGTTAGGAACTTCTGTTGAAGAGTTTGAACGGTGGTTAAATCACCTCCTAAATCATTCACCTATTGGTTTCCCTTGTCAGGAAAGGACTTTGTTTTTTTTAAATTAATGAAATATAGCTTCCTTTGTGAGGCTGCTCTTTAGAAATCTCCAATACACGACCACATTCAAACAATTTTTTCTTCTGCCGCTTACTACAAATCACGATCTCTCACAACAATGTTACGCTATCTAGTTATGGTTACCTGTAATCCATTTACAGTGTGCTTTTCCTTGGCGACTTTCCAAGGGCCAACCACAACAGAACAGGCCAGCAGGGGAACGTTTGTGCCCTGATCGACCGACAAATCCCGTAATGAACCGATTCATGAAGCTTTGGAAGCGTGTAAGAGTGTGAAGCAAACGCTTACCGCTTTGGTTTCTTTCAAAGAAACCTGCCGCCTTCTGCTAGCCGACAATAAAAAAGGCGGCTCAATGGTTTCTAAAGAAGTGTGAAGGCTAGTTAAGATTTGAATACCTTATGTTGTACGGCAACACCATACTACCAAGTCAGGCGTCCATAGAATGCCGTTCTCTTTGTTGTGGAGCGGCTCCCTCTCTTACAGACCTCGACGCCAACTAAACCTCAAGAAATGCTCACCCAAGATTTCCTATTCCTTCTAAGCGAGTTCAATGTGTACATTACCGTGTTTGTATTAACAGTTCGACTGGGCGATTTTAAGAAATTTGATCTCTTCTATAGTAGAGCACTTTTCCAAACACAGGTTGCAAAGTTTGCTGAAGACAGTGTTTGTGACTGCCTTACTTGTCCAGATGAAAATGGTTGTTTGTAATGGGTAATCCTAAATGATGAACCAAACTTGTTAGCGACTCAAATATGTGAACTAAGAGAAAGAAAATAAATATGAAAAAGCCATTTCTTGATTTGGCGTTACACTTTTCAACACTTGGACACATTTATTTTTTTCAAAGCGCGTTAACATCAGGGTCACCGAATCTAAACTTGCGCTTGTCACAGCTAGCATCAGGGAATTAAACAATGATGCAGGAGGGAAAAAAAATTCAATTTGTGAAGTAAAAACTGGGCGGTAAATTGAAGTCAACGCTATTAAGATCAACAAGTGTTGAAAGAAAAGTTTATGAGAGGTTACCGCCTTCATGTTGTGGGGCCGTTTAACTTTAAGGTCTTTGTATTCGCGCGGTACGTTGCGCGGCGGAATAACTGTCGCGTTACAAAGTCTAGATAGATTTGCTCCTTGGTGACTAAACGACTCAGTTTGCTGTCCACACCAGGCGTACAGTTTGCGTCGTTGTTTGTCGAAAGTATTTATAAGTAATATCGATGAAGTGATTACTTTAATCATAAGCGCCTGCAGTTCTCAATGTGGTTGGCTCCCCTCTCGGTGGCCACTCAAAACTAATGCGCTTACTAACGACTATTTGTCAGCGCGTTTGCGCCTAAAATACAGTCCTTTCAAGCGAATTGGCCTAATCACTAGTGTAGAGAGAATGACAACATTATTGATTCGTTATAAATTTATTTCTCTTGAACTAACAAACAGCTATTTGGGCAGTGACTGCAAATTTACAAAAACCTCTCCCTAGTCTAATATAAATAAATGTAATCGTGGTGTTAAATACAGGATTGACATGAAAACAAATCTAACCAAAGCTGGTCACTCTCGCATGGATTCGATGAATGGGATGACTGAGTTTGATAAAATATGGTCTAATCCGCCCCGCAGTTAGATACCCAACAATATCAACCTGAACATATAATACACTAGCTATCTAAGAATATCTACTTGGATTTTTTGAACAATAACTATAAATCATGTCTTGTTGATTCAATTTGAAAATATTTTGATTTGAGAAGATTCTTGTTCTTCAAAATACTCTATAATCATTGGAAAACTTCGATGTTTGTGTATATTATCGATATAGCTTCTATTTTACAATTAATTTGATTTTGTTTCTTGATTTGTGTATGTTATTTTTATGTGTTTTATGAACTAGAGTTTTCAATTTGACTCTCGTGTTTTAGAGTAGATCAACATGTAATCATCATAAAAGTTTCAAGCAACATGTACATAATAAAATACGTCGCGTAACTTATTTCTCCAGGGCATTATTGTGTATATATACATCTAGTTTTACAATGTCAGTCATATATATATAGTATATTCTTGCAGCCACGAGCAAGGTCACAGCATTTGAAAAGTTATCTAGTAAGTTCACGAAAGGTTAGAAATACCAGATATTCCTGTGCAACTCGAAGGAGTAAATACACAACCTTGATAGTAAGGATTTGAATCGGTCGATATTGGCTGTGTGTCGTAAGCCGATTTTGGAAGTCCCATTGATCCTACAGATTGAGATAGAGCCGCGGGATGGTATGGACTGAAGTGCATCGAGTCGAAGCCTCGAAGGTCCGCTTCGTGGTCGTTGGCGATGATATTCTTGATGGCGAATGGATGGTTAAACGATTTATTCATAGCCATTCCCATGCCTACAGTTCCCATACTACTCATACCGCCCATATGACTCATGCCCATAGGTGTCCCGTACGGGGATGGAGACAAATAGCTGGGTGCTGCGAGAGAACGTTGTTGCGCTACCTTCGACATGCTCTGTACGCTGATAGGATTATGAACCATACTGCTTACTTTGGTAAGGTGGCTAAGGTCGGGTTTCTTCTCTGCCTTGAAGCGCTTTTGCCTGCGCAGGTAGCATCCATTCTCGAACATATTCCCGCAATCCGGATGAAGTGTCCAGTAGCTGCCTTTTCCTGGTCGGTCCGGAGAGCGCGGGACTTTGACGAAGCAATCATTGAACGACAAACTGTGTCGTATGGAATTCTGCCATCGTTGTTGGTTTTGTCGGTAGTAAGGAAACAGATCCATAATAAACTGGTAGATTTCACTCAGCGTCAGCATCTTGTTAGGGCTCTGTTGAATGGCCATCGTGATAAGCGATATATACGAGTATGGCGGCTTGGCGTGAGTGTAGCTACGTCTGTAAGCCTTGTCCTTTTCCTTAGCTTTCTTCATATCGTGCGGGTTTTGTGGGTCTTGCATGCCCTGCTGAACCCCACGCTCCATCATCTCCATCTCTAGAAGCTCCAACTCCGTTGATACTTTGGTTGGTTTATACATTCTTGCCGCGAAGATTTCCTACTACAGTCAGTGAAGTGTTCGTCCTTCCTCGGTCGCGAGTAGTGCAGATTACCTCCTAGTAATAAAGAAGTTTTATTTTTAGTGACAGTGCGTCAACAAGCTTACCGTGACAGAAACATAAGCTCCTCCCCCCTCTATTGTAATCAGGGGAAGGGTTTCAGGGGAGTCTAACGTTTGTTTGCCTTCAGTCCTTTGTAGCGACCACTGGGGAAACCATTTTATTAAAATTTATCCGGGCCATTATCACATGTCCATCATAGTGGCTTACAAACATATTGCCGTTTCATAATTCATGAGCAAACACAATTATTACGATAGGACTCTTTATGGCTGGGCCCTATCTCCTATCCCTAATGTCAATAGCGCGCAAAGCTTACAAGTTTAGCTTAGTCAAGAGAATATTACCCAAGTTAGATTCTAAAGTGCTGATAAGTCCGTATCACAGGAAGGGCACAGATAGGCCGATTCTCGTTGCACACTTAACTAGAGCACCTAAAAGCAAACTCATTTAGAGTGTGACTTATCGGGTCTTGACGTCAAAGATTGCCCCGCTTCAGTCCACTTTCAAGCACTTTAAGCATTCTTGTGGCACTGCCTTGTAACCCAGTTCCTGACAATAACATTGGAGCGCAATTTGCATCACAAACGTCATGCAAAACATACTACAAACAAAAGCAATTACCGCTGGAAACTCATTTACCCTTTGCTCCAAAGCCTTTCCTTTTCGGGGAGCTCTTAAATGTTCATTTAATCGAAATGGAAGACCCAGAACAAATTGTCGGCCCAGAACGTTATGCACCTGTTGGGGTTATTGTCTCTTTATCAGCTCCATTTTAGTAACGACTACTATAAACGTAATTATTTGTGCATTGTATGTTTATGTCTGAGGTTTGCCACTCTCATTAAGACTACTACGATGGGCCGCTCCATCAACGGCCAACAGAAACTTGAAATTCATTTAATAAATGTTGGCAAATTGCTGTCACATTCGGCTATCGAAATGTATAATTGTTTGCTCCGAATATCCTTATTTAACAATCAGGCTACCCAAAACTAGTTTGGCAGAGGCGATAAATTATTCCGCACGGCTAAATTTGTCTAAACTATTACTCAATTTGACGAGGTTTGGTTGGAAAAGAAATTGGCGGGATGGTTTTAGCTAGATGTTGTTAGCTATGCACAAGAGTTATGCGCGCGCGTGGGATGGAGATCTTGGTACTGAAAATTTTTAGAATCCTTTTTCTCATTTCCGGAGGGTACTGCAATTAATTAACAAATTTGGTTTACGTCAATCATTTCGACAAAGAGTATATTCCAGGTGTTTTCATAGACAGCTGTAAGACATTGTCCTCCTACAATGGCAAAAAACCCAAATTACCCTTGCACATTTTGAAACTGACTTTTTTTGGATGTCGCCTTCCTTGCCTTGGCTGATGTTTTTTCTTTAAAACTCGAGTGAAGACATAACATCTTTGACTTATTAACTTGAGTAATTGGAGGGATTCATAATCCCTACTGCACTGTTTCTTTGACTGGCGAGAATTAGATTTGATCTACTTTTCTTTCCTTTTCTTTTGCGACCAAGTGAGCAATCATGGGACATATTGACAGACCAACTTATCAGTGGACGACCCGTAAATACGAATTATTTGGCTGTTTGCGATTCGCAGTGTTTAAGCTTTCTCCTCTAAATGTTTGCGCTGACGATCTTAAAACAAATGTAAAAACTGTTAAAACAAGTTTTATTGGTCAAAGAAACATTTGAAAAGGGAGCAAGCGGTATGGAGTAGTAGCTATTATGCCTAATTTAGCCTATTTACACACAACGGAAAACAGTATATATGTGATGAAAGGAGACTTATTGTAAACTGTTTGCGGCAATTTCTTTTTTATTGCCTATCCATGTTCTAAAGAAAATGCCTTTGTTAATGGCAAGATCATTAGTAGTAAGCTATGTTGTCTTTTCACGTACATTCTACAAAGGATTTACCCTAAGACCATGTAATCAATCTTGCTTGCTGATGCCGGAAAAATCACTTCTTGGGCTTAGCGAGGTCCGTTCTACTTTCAAAGGCGCGAATGTTGTAAACACCCCGACACGGGACCCGAATCCCCCTGAGGCAGGGACAAGAGATATCATTGTTCACATGTATTGGTTTTCTTGTTTGTGGTTATTAGTAAAAAGACGCCCCTTTTTTCTTTCAAATCATCTTCATTATCCCTGCCGCCTGCCTTTTGTATTCCAGGTTCCTATTGTCAAGGCGGAATAAAGATTTTGTAGCAGTAAAAACAACATTAACACTAAACTTGGTTCTTCTTTGAGTGTCAACAGGTCGGAAAAACACGGAGAAATCCAAGGATTGTGAGCCAATTCAGATGAAAAGTTAAATTTCATATTCTTATTCGACAACGAAACACCTGTTTCAGCAGTTGTGTTAATGTGGGATTGCGATTTCTCTTTTTATACATTGTTAATCTACTCTTTTAGATTTCACAACCAGTACACTTTAGATATTTAATGACTTGACAACAACTTCTTGGAGATCCTAGGTCTTAGAAGATGGAGCGTGAAAGAGCATTACTGGTATACGTAGGGCACATGGTTGCCGAATAGATTGAAATTTGAGCCATTTTTTCTGTAGTAAGCCTTGTCCAGGAGAAAAAAGTCGAAGAAAAACTCCTGTTGATGATGATAGGCGCAAGCTGGTAGTAGTATTCTCGAATCAATAGCACTTTTCATTGGCGTGTAATATGCCTTTTTACTTCTCATGTGAATAAAAACTGCAAATAAATATCTTAATCAACTATCGTGGCATTTGACTAAACATTTCCTTCAAGTATTTGCTAAAACAGCTAGTCATGAAACCTTAGAAAAGCAGGCAGTTTATCTAGAAATCCCTCACAAAACTTCTTCTTGGCACGAGTGGGCTTTCTGGAGAGAGCACGCCAAGTAAGAACTAGGAAAACAACTTAGTCGAAGGTAAACCATTTCATTGACCTCTCATACTGAGAAATAAATACAAGGAAACATGTAAGATGGTCTATGCTATCCTTTAACGATCCTCTGTAAATCTTTTCTTTGTAGTAAGAAAGTAAGGAACTTCTGAAAGACTTTGTAAGAACTTGAAAAATTCAAATTATTTTATTTTTGAAAACGCAATTATCTTGAGCGATGACAGTATCGATCTTTGAATTTACAGCCAGCGGTTTGTGCATATTTTGAGTATCATATCTTCTTGGCACTAGATGGCAACTAATATTCAAAAACTGTTTTTTTCTCTTTTCAGCGAAATTCTCACGCCCCAAAGAAAAAGCTCGCATCGGTGAGTTCGAAAATGAACCTTCAAAACCGAGCAAGATACACAAGACGTCGAGTATTGGAAGTTCACATTTTCCGTTTGCTCTTCGGATAACTATCAGACTAAATCTACAAATATCTGGCTAAATTTACTCAAGGTCATTTTCAATTAGAAATATTTAAACTGTGTGCACAAACCTTTCGGGTGACACTGAAAACTCTTCGCATCGAACTAAAGCTGACTCTGAAAACACTTCTGGCCGAATCTTTAGGTCACATGCAGGTTTGTAGTGCAGCCGTTCGATTCTTCGGTTGACGCAACATGTATGTTTTAGTTGTTTTAGGACTAAAATCAACAGATATCGGATTGATAATAGTTGACTCTGTCAGTGACAGCATTACAGCATTGATGAAAAACTTTATCAGCAGTTTATTTGACTGTGAGCAGAAGCACCGGGCTTTTTAACTACCGACTACGCCAACTTCTCAAAAAAATTCGTAAACAATCGATGGTATATAACACGACGGCAATATGACTACTCTCTATGAATTTATAACCTCTTGCTTGGATCTTCTCAGTTAGACAAATAACCCGGGAAGAAGAAAAGTCGGTTACCCGGAAAACTAAAAAGCAAATGTCAAGTTCTCTTGCCGATCCAATTATCAGTTTAGATAAGGCCGAAAATGTCGCTAAATGTCGAAAACTTTCGCGAAAAAAAACAAACTGAACTGGTATCCACTTGAACGGACGTTTGCGATGGATAATTTCGTTAAAAATATAATCAACAAAGAGTTCGAGTCAGTTTGGCTGCTGTAAGGTTATCCTATTAAAACATATGTTTAACCCTGTTTATATCCACAAATAAATACTGTATAGCTAACAGTAGGAGAATCTCACTATAGCTGCTTGCTTAAAGGAGTCGTTTAGAGTCATACTAACCTGAGGCCTGTGGGTTGTAGACAAGTTGGTTCGACAAGTCCTCTGGATCTATAGCCTGTGGTTAACCTAGGTTCTTGTGAGCTGTGACTTTTTATACCTTGGACTATATCAGCAAGAAGTTTCTAGCTAATTTATATGCGTCATCTTGCATACTTTTATGCCATGTTGTCTTCCTGGTGCGAAACGAATCAACCAATCGCATCGCAGGACCTTATTTACCCACCCAATTTTCCGGCATTTTGATTGGCTAAGAGCTTGTCGTATTAGAATGCAAAAGGAGTCGGTCTCTTCCCTTCAAGTCGCCGCTGGCTGCCTTTGTCAATGTTTAGTTTCTAAGCTTACATATATATTATGAGTATTATCTGCGAAAAACCTCCTTTTTCAACAAGTCTTTTCTTGGCGTGTTGATACTGGAGAAAATAACTTTGCGTTTCATTTAGCACGATCCCCCTTCCAAGTCACTTCTCTTTGCAATTCGAACATCACGGCTATGTTACAATTACACACCGTTTAATGTGGTAATCTCGATATTCTTTCGTCAAGCAAACCTGCGGTTTCCATTCGGTAACCGCACACACCGCGTCCCTAATGCCCAGCAAAAAAACTTCAAAATTAGGAAACCATTTGAGGTGTTTTTCTTCCATTTGGTTCTAATCCGGCCCACCTTTTGGCGCTCTAATTAAATTCTGCGCACTTTCTTATCTTTTATTGTTAACAGGAGGAATGTATCGCACAGTCTCGACCGATGCCAGGCCTATAATTTTACCCAATCGCCCTTTTTGATGTTCTTCGAGTGTCACTGATTAAATTTTCTTCGCCGGGACGTTATGATTCTGATATTGCAGCGCACATTAGATTGTCCCGATCAGAGTAAAATTTTGTTAACCAAACACGACCATTGACTGTGATCGCTGACTGATAATGGTAGTTTAGGAGACACAAAGAGTTCGATACTATTTCATTAATCCTTTCATAACTTTTAAGTACGCTTGTCGATCCAATGGTAAAAAAAATAATGAGAAAAATAATAAGTTCTATCAACATAATTTACTTTCTTTTGTGCACCGCTGTTCCACATTGTTCATTACTTCCTCGTCGATTCCGACACAACAAAACCACAACAAAACTCGTGATCGTGGAATTTTTCAAATTATGACCCACGAGCTAGTCAAAGATCCTTGGTATTTTTAGAAGCTATTTGTAATTATGGCCTTTGGAACAGGCTTAAGAATTGTGCGTTTGTTTGTTCTTGCAAAACAAGTTTGTCCTACTTTGAATGACAGGTTGTCAGCACAATCCGTCTATTCGTGTTTTAACTCGAGTTCAAAGACTCTTCCAACTCAGAGACCGGTTTCCTGTTCTATTCCAAAGAAAAAAATGATCTTAAATATTATCTCTTTTATCAAATGCTCATGAGGCGTTTGCTTCATTGGTTTTTCTAATTTTTCTCATCTGTCACTTTAAATTTCCAAACAAGAACCTTCAATCCAATAACTATTTTATATTTTTCCTGCGCACAAAAACGTACAGAATCCATGTCTATGACTAGATCCTTACATCCAAAAATCTAAGAGTACTGATCAAGGTATTTTGAGTCTGTTCGGTATGGATTGAAAATAGGGCGAAATTTCGTATGTTTGATCGAAAACGGGATAAATTGTTTCATCGCTAAGATCGAAAACTGCAATCTTCAAACGAGACCGACATTATTTAGGAAGTTTAATTGACTTTATGTTAATTTATAGAAGATACAAGTTTGACTTTTAAAAGCTTAATCTGTCATAACATTGACCAAGCTCAGTGGCTTTGAAATTAGATTTCATAACCTCATAGCTTAAAGACATTAATGATGGCTTAGCAAAATCATCGGTCACTTCACCTATAAACAAAGCAGTTCTTTGATGGGACAGAACTTAGGCTCGAAACGACAGTTCAAATGATTCAATAACTTTTCACCAAGGAATTTTGAATGGGCAATAAATGCATAAAACGTCAATGAAAAGTGCTTTTGGCTAAAAGGACATTGGTAAAGGATGTTGAGCGAAAGGTTTGGAGTTCAGCTTGTAGAGGGGTTAATGTTCTGTCGAAGATTATGATATGCTCACTGAAGGGTTGTCTTCTGTCTTACGTTGATTCGAACTCAATGTTCTACAAATTAAACACACTGTTTGCACAGCCCATGGGAACAAGTCATTCACGAAAGGCACCTAGAATTCAGCCACGTATCATCTACTCATACCTGAATAAAATTACCTTACTTGCGCAGAGGTTTTCGTTTGACTTAACTCAAATCGTACAAAACAATTAATAAAAGCCAGTTTTTGGTTGAATTCAATTCTGGGTTAGTGTTTGTCGAGTAAATCCTTAAGTCACCAGAATTTTCAACACGACATCGTTTACGTATATAAGTAAGTTGACGCAAAGCTTTTGTTTGGACGAGGGCTAGACGAATGCATCGTTAGCACTGCAAATTGACTGTATGCGGAACACTGTCGTTCTAGCTATGTTGATTTAACCTGCGAAAAAATTTAACGGTTTGCGCGGCCATTTTCTTGGTCAGATCAACTGGTTAATAAATAAAGAGTTCTGAACAAGTTAAACCTTTAACGATAATATTTGCCGAGTAATTTTTTGAAACTTTTTTCGTATTTTCCGATGATTCATTTTCTAGTTTATTACAGTTTAGTAGTTTACTGACTAACTATGGCTTAATTTGAAGCAATTTCCTAGAGTTTCATCGAGTGTAATGTCCGGATGGCGGACAGGAGCGCGCGTGCCTGAGAGGTTAATCTTATCTTGAATCATGTCCGTGGACAAACCCGCCTCATGTCCCACCACGGAAGAAACACATTTTTTATCATTTTGGCATGTGAATCAACAGTACTGACTGCGAATAAACTTTAGCCCGGGCTTGCTTGATCGGGATTATCAGGTACGAGAGATAAAGTGTTTCATCCGTATGTGCGCGGGTTAAAAATAGCTGACGAGAAGGAAAAAGGAAAGAAAAGGGGACTAGAAAAAGATGTGAAAACGAGAAAAGAAACAAAAGAAGAAGAGAACAAAGAAAAAAAGGAATACGAAAGAAACTGAAAGTTAAAAGAATACCGATAAAAAAGAGCAAAGAAAAAAGAAAGAAAAGAAGCAGCTAAGTATTAAAATTAAAAAGTAAAAATAGATAATTACTTAATAACATTAAAAATAAATGCATAAAATGAATACTAAAAAAGTTTAAGAGAGATAATAGGAATACTAGTAAAAGAAATAGAAAACAGTAAATGAGAATTTATACTGAAAAAAATAACAGGAGAGAGAGAACTTAAATAAGCCAAAAAAAATATAGAAAAAATGCCAGAGAACAAAAGAAAGAAAAGAAAAGTAAGAAAATTGAAAAGAAATATTCGAAAGACACCAAACAATGATCCAAATGGAGAAGAAAATAAAAAAAAGTCTAAATTAAAAACGAAAAAATGGGGGGGAAAACCCCCAAAGAGCTATATTATTAAACAGCTTTCTTCTGTACTAGGTCGTAAATGGGATTTTAAGAAGTGAGTAAGTTAAGCGCATTCGAAATGTGTCAGTATTGACTCAGCTGAGACTAAGAGAGTTGAAGTCCACCCACCTACACGAACATCTCTATTCATCATTTGAATACTGGGTGTCTGCCTGAAACAGCTTTGAACTAAAAGCTAAAATTGGTTATGTTTGGATAAGTAACCTGATGCTCGAGAAACAAGAAAAACTGGACATTAAAAACAGAATCGAAAAAAAAAAA
>WUCR03209976.1:0-14792 GCA_009858155.3 Phymanthus crucifer
CTGCCCACCACGGGGTGGCCACCTTTTTCTGCCCCCCCCCAACCCCAATTAAATTTTTCTTTTTTCCCCCCCCCTTTTTTTTCAAAAAAAAGCCCCCCCCCCCCCCCCCCCCCCCACCCCCCACATAAATAATGAACGGTCCCTTAGTTTCTCTGAAAAAGAAAGCTCAACATCTAAGGCAATTGCATTCGGCGCAGCAAAAGTTTGACGTTTGAACTGGACCTAAATACCAAGAAGTTTAAGCCTTTTTTTCTACTACCAAAGGCTAAAAATCCAACACGTCAGTAATATCGTTTTTTCTTTGAGGTCTTCGACATTCATTTTCACTTTATTAATTGTTAAAGATTACGTACACACAGGAAGCCCACTCACGAGTTACTCAAAGACACTAACTTTTATAACATGCAATTTTTTATTGTCAAAATGTTTTTGAATAAAGTTTTCTCCATGTTAAAACCATTTTTTAATTTCCAATAAGAAGAAAAGCAGGGAGACTAATATAATAACAGTAACATGCTTTCACATTGTGAAGAAATGGTTCAGTTTTCTATGAAATGCATGGAAAGAGGGGTGCAAAAATAGCACACATAATCGCATTAATACTTCTATCCACAACAATACACATTTTTTCAATGTTAACCTTTTATAAATATAGTTTTTTCTTGGTAATATGTTAAAACTCAGATTTTTGTGATGTGGACTGAAAAATACTCTGAAACCATGAAGATATCCTGTTGACACCATCTTTGACCATCTGCCAGAAACTAACTCCCTCCCCAGCATACAACAGGCCCTCCTCATCTATTGGAAGTTCTTTTTGCCGTTCTTTTTGCTGTTCCATTTGTTCTTTAGCCTTTTCTATATCATCACGAGAATACATCTCCATCCCAGGCATTCCAGGCATTCCCCTGTAAAAATGGAACACCTTTATTAAATTGTTACAACTATGGCTACACAAAAATTTAAGGTATGATTTCATAATACTATGTAAAGTATATCTTTTTAGAACTACTACCCGAGACCCTGTTGGGGATAAATTTGAACAGACACCATGAGCTTAAAAACAAGGACATGGGAGTAAGACTAATATCTGAAGCTGAAACATAGACAGGTGTTAAAATTAGATGGAGGAGACGGGTGGTGTACCCACTCTAGAGGGATGTTACTCAATCAGAAATGATCATTTACAAACATTTGTACCTCATCTGCTTCATAACTGTATCAGCTTTTCTTTCATCTTCAGTCATAGGAACAAACTTCTCATTTTTCCAGTTTGCCTTTATCTTTTTAGCTTTCTTCCCACATGATTTTGTCATTGAATAACAATATTTGTTCATCAGTTTGGAGAGGGTCAGCTTGTTTTGCCATAACAATTCTGCAAGATCAGTATCAGCTTCTCCAATGGATTCTTCACAAGCTTTAGCAATAGTTTGACATTCTCTTTGACATCTTCCATAATCTTTTTGTTCCTCTAGATGTAGTTTTCCATCTTGCTGGACAATGTCCAACTTCGTGATCCACTCACCTTCCTGCCTGCCTGGATCACAGGATTTCTCCACCAGTTCAATTATTTTGTCTTCTTCTAACTATATTATGAATATAAATGACAAGGAAGGGAAATCTATCATTCTGATCAAAAAACATGACATCTGTGATCTTGACAAATGGATGCCTACATTGTAACATTGATATTCTCTTAAGATTAGTGATGCATGAAACACATTAATCATTAAATCTATTAAAAGTTTGCCAAAACGTGAATACATTCAATTCCAAAAATGACATATTGGGAGGGGGTCATTCATTTCCTTGCAACCACATACATAAACTTCCAAAATAACAAGGAACAACTATTTGGAAAAAAAGGTTCTTGATCCTGGCAGTAGGTTCAGTAACAGATGTATTGTAAGTGGAGATGTGGTCTCCCCGTGTTCACCTGTAGCTCAACTCTAAGATGTCCAAGTAGCCAGCAGATCATGAAAGGCGGTTTTAATTACAGACTAGAAAGATGATAATTTACTCCGGCAGTAGTATAGTGATTAGGAACAACGCTAAGCCAATCCAAGTTCTGTAAAAAAATTAATCGAAACGGAATAGTGAAGTTTCAAAGCGTATCACATGTTTTCGATCTGTCACAAATTAAGTTTTGACTGGTATGGTTAACCACCGGGGATAGAGAACCAGCTGGCAAAAAAAAAGAAGAATTAAAAAGCTTCCCTCTTGAAATTTTACAATATGAAGGATGCAACTTGAAAATAAGTTACTTTTGAAAATCTTATATATTCGCTGTTATTTGAAAAAAATTGCAATCCTTAAACGATAAGCATACAAAATATTCAGCATCATGTTGATGATTTGATCGCAAATCACATAGTATAGTATCGAAATATTAAAACAAATATATAAATTTTCTTTCGATCCCAATTTTATTGAATGAAAAGTAGAAGTTTTGTAAATGCTTCAATGAAAAAAAAAACAATAACAAGGCCTGGACACGGAAATAAATCAAGATCGCTCAAGCTTGTGTTTATACGCGTCGTGGTTCTGAAAAATAGTTTCAGCCTTGCCATTCAAGCTGTTTTCAAGTGAGTGACTATATTTAATGACAATAGTCGAAATTCCTCGTAAAAAATACTTAGCTTGAGTTATAGTAAACGTAGCTTAATTAAACTTTAACATTTATTACTACAATACAGTGTGTTAAATGAAATATCTCTTGTGCATGAAATCAAACAAAGGACATTAGCTTGTGCTTCCTAACATATCAATGTGAAACACAAAAGAATAAGCAGAACAATTCTCACTTAAATATTACCTTCTTAGCTGAACTTTCGTCTCTCATCTCGTGAGTTTTCAGGTTTAAATATTTGATTGCTTTTTGGCAAGTCTCACATCGTACGTGTTCAATATTCTCCTTTACTGCGTGGAACTTCTCTTTCTTTGGAAACTGCGCGTCGGATACCGAGTATGAAAATATAAAAAAAACTGCTAATAAAAATGCTAAATGTGAGTACAGTTGACCTGTAGCCATGATTAAAATAAATACGAGTGATGAACGGTGTTTTTCGTGGCTATCAATCAAAAAACTGCGGCATTAGTATAATTCACAAGGCGTTCCGCGTCAAGTGTAATGTCAACAGAGTAAGACTGGAACACAGTAAAATCTGATCACATGTCTGGATTGAACCAATCAGAGTTCAGCAAGAAAATGTCAAATCAACGTAGTTTCGCCGCCATTGATCAATGTGATGTAAGCTACTGTGAGAACTGGTGTGGAAAAGAGTGCGAATTTCCCTGTTTTCCTCGCGAGAAAACAAGACGAGAGCAAATCGCCAGGTAGTTTATTCATCCAGGTAGGGTGCTGCTAAATCTTAGACTGTTAATTTCGCTTTAAGCTGTACAAAAGACTTATTTCTTTCAGGGAAGAACAGTTAAAGGACACAGTCTTTCAGGCAGCTTACTATGATCGACCCTGGTTACATTCCTGAAGATCTCACAGAATACTTACTGAATTACTCTGGCCAAGAAGAAGAGCATAACAGCTGTGATGATGCACAGTTAAATGAAGTAAATTCAAGTGATTATGACAGTATCTTCATACCGCCATGTGTCAGTACCCCCAGAGACCCCCAGAGGGATCAAGAGAGCTTTGCAGATTCTGGGATGTCTGAAGATGAAAGTCATTGTGACCTTTCACCACCTCACGACAAAAGTAAAACTGACATTCATGATGCATCAAATTCTAATAAATTGATGTCGGCCAAGGAAAATCCCAAAACTCGGCAAAAAACTGAAGACAGCAGTAGTAATAGTACTAAATCAGACAAGAATAGGAAAGCCTTAACCCAGAATATTAAGAAGAAATCTTCTGAAAAATCTGAAAAACAGTCTGTAAAAGTAACTAAAGCTCAGAATGGTTCTTGTCATTCTGAGAAAAAGAGTGCAAAGCCTTCATCGGAATTGGTTTTAAAGGATGTCAGCCATATATCTAAGGAAACAAAAAACAAGAAGATTAAGAAGAGTTATTTGGATTTGACCACAGAAGATATGCCAGGTTCCAAAGAGTCCAGTAAAAAGAGTGCTAAAAAGCGGCCTGCTTCATTAGATAAAGCTAAAGAAAAATCTGCTACAAATCTACCCCAAAAGAAGAAGAAAACAACTAAGATTTCAGATGTAAAAGATAAACCTTTAGGTGTTCCTACAAGCCAAGACACAGATGAAGTTCTAGCCATGGATGTTATTGGAGATGTTAGCTCTTCTGAAGATGAATGTGAGGTTCTTCCCCCAAGTACTGTCAACATTGCAATTTGTCAAGAAACTGTAGATGATTGCCATGCTGAGGAAGATAACATTTCAGTCCCTCTTCAAAGTAATGGCTCAAAGAATTCAAGAAACCTGAACAACAAAACAAACAGCCAGGCAACTGATAATTCACATTCAGCTGAAAGTGATTCTAGTATCATCCTGAGTACAGATGAAAATAACTCCACTTTGGGTACCAAGGAGCCATCAAGGAATAATGGGACATCAACCCCTATTGACATCTCAGCAGCAGAAGAAGCAGAAAGCCAAAGTTCTGCTTCTCTCAGGAAAGCAAAGGAGATATCTGCCAAGACAACCAAAGGTACTCAGGAAAGCAATAAACAGCAAGTGAATGATGAATCAAGTAAATGCTCAAAACCCAAGGGGAAATGCACAGAGAAGACTAATCCCAAAAAGGGCAAAAGCAATGGTGCAGGTAAGCCTAATGAGGCAAGGAGTGGCAGTGTGAAGGATGCTAAGGGGAAAATATCTGTATCTCCTCAAAAGAAAAAAAACACTTCACAAAGTGCTAATGCTCCTAAATCAGCAGCTAAAAGCAAGGGTGATAACAAGGGTCCTTCATGTTCCAAGAAAAATTCCCCTCTCAAGTCACCTCAAAATACTTCACATCTTTCACCATCTGAAAGGGGTAAAATTTACAGAGATAAAAAGAGAAAATATTTTGAAGACCTACAGAAGGAAGTTGAAAATTTGAGAACAGAAAATAAGATTCTTAAAACAACTTTGAAAGACTGTAGTGATGATCAAATCCCAAATTGCAATACTACTGACATAGACATTTGTTCCGATACTAATGATTTGCAAAATGATGAAGGTACCTTGCAAGTGAAGAGGAAGAGTCAGGAAAACACCAAGGAAATCAGCCTCTTCATTCAAGATCTGAAGGATGAAATACGACAGTTAAAGAAGGAAAAAGAGAAACTTATTAGTGAAGAGGATATGGAGTCAATAGTCAATGATTTGAAAGGACAAGTGAGTCAGCTAAAGAACCAGAAGAAAGATCTGGAGATGAAGGATAATGAAACAGACTCACTTGTCTGTGATTTACGGCAAGAACTTGAGCAATTAAAGAAACGAAATGAAGAACTAGAAACTCAGAGAAAAAACAAGTCAGCCAACAAAGACTTCAAGGAAAAAATAACTGCTTTGGAAAGGAAAAACAGTGCACTCAAAAGCAAAGAAAAGGAATTGGAATTGTTTGTTGAAGATCTAAAAAAAGATGTCAAAGATTTGATTGCTGATAAAGAACAAAATACCAAAAGTAATGAAGAAATGAAATTGTTGGTCGACAAATTGAAAGATGAAATAAATACTTTGAAAAAGATCAAAGAAAATCTTGCATGTAAAGAAAAAGAGATGAAGTTGAATCTAAAGGACATGAGAGACAAAGTAGAGGGGCTGAAGAAACAAAGTAGTGATCATGAAAACAATGCCAGAAAAACAGACTTTGTCATAAGAAGTTTGAAAGAAGAATTGGATGATTTGAAAAGAGAGAAAGAAGTTTGTGAAGGGAATGCAAAAGAAATGGAATCTACTATTAAAAGATTGGAAAGTGAAATTGGTGAATTAAAGAAACAGAAGAAAGAGCAAGAATTCACATTAGATAATATGGAAAAAGAGAAAGTGAGTTATCAAAGTAGTACAAAACAGATGAATTTAGTGATCAGCAACTTGAAGTCTGAAATCAGCAAGTTGGAAGAAGACAATGTAACCTATCAAAGCAGTGTAAGGGAACTGGAATGTACCATCAGCAAGTGGAATGAGGAAATCAGCAGTTTACAGACAGAGAAAGGGGTTCTGGAGAAGAAGCAAAGGGAAATGGATTCATTTATTAAAAGTTTAACAAATGAAAATGTTGAATTAAAGAATAAAGTCAAGAATAAAGATTCATCTGCTCAAGAACTGGAAAGAAAAGCTGATCAGTTATCTGCCAAGAACAGTAACATTGCTGATAGAGACGTTAGTATGCTTCCTCACAAAGACCATGGACAAGAAGTAGACCAATTGAGAAAAGAAGAGTTAAAGCAAAATTCTGGAAAGTTGGGCTTAATCCTACAAGATATAAAAAATGAACTTGGTCATTTGAAAAATGAGAAGGAAGAAAGTAAAAGAAGTTCTCAAGAAATGGTCACAGTTATGCAAAGTATGAAAGAAGAGTTGTTCAAACTTAAAAGCAAAGAAGAGAATAAAAGTGATGTTGTGATGACGAAAGGACAAGTGCACTGTTTAACAGCTCAAGACATGTCTCACTTCGTCAAAGACTTAAAAGATGAGATAGGATACCTGAAGGGATTGATCATAAACCAAAGTGAATTGTCAGCTCTTGCCAAACACGTCAGCACCTTTCCAGGGTTTGCATCAAGTGAAGAACCCAGTGGCAAGAGGAAACTGGATGATACTGCAGGTAACGAGAACAAGAGACAGAAATCAGACAATGGTGGAAGTGCAGTCAAACCAGCTGGGGTTTGCCTACATGTCAACAATGGTAAGATGTCAGTAGAGTTTTGCACAACTTGCAGCAAGAGTTCAAGCTCCTGAACAGGGTAATCAAAGATTGATCAATAACAAGAGTGGGTCAACTGGTTGGGAAGATCTTGTACAAAGTACAACACTGGTTAAGTATGATGATCTGGAAGACAACCCAAAGCTAATGCAACATGAACCAGCATGCCCAACACTATATGTAATAATTATTATATATTAATCAGTTTATATCATAAGATTCAAAGTGTTTTTTTGATATTTCTAATAGAACAATTTCCCAAGTTGTCTGTCATTTCAGGTCATCTTTCTTTCTACTGTAAATCTTGGTTGGACTTTGGCCTACAGATTTTCCCCTAGGGTTAGTATATTCCAAGTTTTCTCCCATTCTGGTAAGGAACAGATCCTAACAGCCTCTTCATATTCTTTACTTAGTTCTGGATGCTTTTGACTCCTTGCACCTCCCGGAGTCAAGTATCAGGTCAAACCATGGGTTATAAAATGCTCTATTTCCCCTATCTGTAAGTATGTTGTCCAAGGGGAGATCAGGTAAAGTCTTGTCAGTTCTAAACATACATTTTTCAGAAAAAGATATTCCTTGGTATATAAGAATGTTTGTGAAGAAAAACAGGAAAATGCAGTCATTTTCTTCCAGATGCATCGAGAGATCATTTAAGAACATTTATAGCATTTTAGGGAATGGAAACTGTAACTGATAGAAAGTAGAATGCATCCATGTTGTAAGACATTTCTCACTAAATTTATTGCACAATATGACATGTTTGAATGGTTGGTCAAGTGACTTGATACAACAGGTCAAACGTGTCACTCATGCATGCATGTATGACTATTACTTGATAGCAAAGTTTATTGAAATTACAAAAATTACTCTTTTTTCACATGTCATTGCAACCATATTGGTCACATGTTCCACACATTGTTCATGCCTAGAGACTTGATAGCATACAACATCATTAGCTGATGATATAGAACTGGTATTTGAATTGACTTTTGAGTTTGGTTGAGAAGCAATATTTCATTCAAGAGAAATAAAAATCCTGTAAGGCTGTATTGTGTGTTGATCAGTTATTGGGCTGAGGGAAGGTTGTGTGGAAAACTGATGATGTGTTACGTTGCTCTTTTGCTCTGTGTAAGCCTCGATTGTGCGTAAGATATTCACAACTGAGAGCAAAAGATGTAGAATTCTAAATCAATTGTGTTGTGCATTTCTGTACATTCCTCGTGCACATTACAGTGGGTTGCTATGGAGACTAACACATAGCAAAAGAGAAGTCGAAACTAGCTCTTGTGTTGCCTACATAAAAATAAAGACTTTCTTTCTGTTCCTTCAGTTTTCTCAGTGAAGTTTGAATAGCCTGTTGGTCAAATGCATGTCATCCACAAACCTGGAAAAGAAAAACAAGGTTTCCTATGTTACAATGCGCTGAAAACGTGTTGTCTGATATTCCCAAAGCGTATAAATACCGTTGTTCGGTGTCGTGAATTGCTGTGTTTTATTGAGAAACTTGATATGTGTTTGCCCATGTGCAAGATGGTGGAAGATTGTGTCCCCCATTAGTGCCATGGGGCGCGTACATATATATGTATGGTGGATAGTAAAGGGTAAACAATATAAGCTTCGGTAAACAGTGATGCCTCTTGAAAAACTAAATTAGCTCTTGGAACAGTAAAGATGTTCAAAGTTGTTTCAATCATCAGCTTACCGAGTCATGGGACTGTTAATATGAGGAAACTTTTTCTCTTTTACATGCTTAAAATGCGGATCTCTTGGCGTCTGTGCGCCCCATCTTGGTGCAATTACTCTATCTGGGATGCCTCGGGAAGGTAGGATCTGACGAAGCGTTGACCATTCTTCACACCTTGTTGCTTGGGTCGACGGATACCATTTCTCTTCCTCGAGATGTCGAGAGAATGTCTTCAGAGAAGGTTCCAAGTCCTTTTTCCAGTGCGTAGGAATGGCGCATTCCCTAGTTGGCTTTTGTTCTAACAGGAATTTTGATCGCGGCACCGGAGCACTGCTCCTTAGGTCCGTGGGATTATACCGTTTGTTGACCCAAACGACTTCGCTATTGCTGGGATGAATCTCTCTTCTCCTATAGCCATACAGGAATCCTCCGAGCGACTCTGCGGCCATAATTCTAAAGTTATGACATGTAATCGAACGCAAAGCGAAACCAGAGCTTCTACAAGCCAGACAGTTGCTATGGCAACTAGACGTCTAATTAATTGTATCGCGCTGCCAAAGACTAGGCCCCATTCCTAAAGCCTGGTTTTCACTTGCGTCGGAGTCATAAGCACCTATTGCAAGTGAAAACCGCTCGTTCATAGAATCATAAGCGGAATCGGAAGCCTCGTTCGACGGTTCGCATTATTTTTATTCTCGATTCCAAATGGCGGACCGAAAGTGGGTCATAATCTTACAGTGAATTCCGCTTATGACTGCGATTCTGACTCCGACACAAGTGAAAACCAGGCTTAAGAAGTTGTCCGAATTTAGTTCGAAAATCTTTTTCTTTTACCAGTATTATGTACGAACATGCTTTTACAGTTTTCTACTATATCCCATTTATAAAGGAAAACTCAAGACGCAAGTCTAACAAAGGTTTTGACATTAATCAATAATACATAAAATGACTTTGAAAATATAAGTTTGGTAAAAGGTTCCGGAATAAAAAAATGTGACCAAGGTCGAACGAGAAATGAAAAATGAATGGGTAAAATGGAATCTGTGTGTTTCCCGTCATGCCGGGCTCGATTAGACATATGTCTATATAAGGTGATTATCGCCATATATGGTGATATTGTATTGTAAACATCACAGGAAGCCATCTTGGTTTGGATCGAAACTTTCCTACAACTGCATTTATAGTGTTGTTTTGGACGTGTGTTTATTCTTGGTTTTCTTCCACTTGGAAGGAAATAGAATGGAGAACCCCGGAAGTGAGCCTCCGCGGTGTCCATGTGGTTTCTGGGGGTAAGACATTTTTTTTCTTATTTTCTTTCTACATATCGCGGCGCAATTTCGTGTTCGAGTTCAAGCCTAATTATTACATGCTTGTTAGGAAAAAACTGCGTTTGTCCGAACCAAGACACTATTCACATCGATAAGAATATCTTTTTCAGATCCCCACAGACCCTAAATTTGTGCTCCAAGTGTTTCAAAGATGGTAAGTGTGTTAGAAGAAGTGTCTCACAGTACTTACTCGTATTGCACGTCCTGTAGACTATCTTTCCAAAATGAAGTTAATCGAGCAAGTAAGCTTACTTTTTTCCAGAACAAAAACGTAAATCAGAGGACCAGAGTGATAGTGCTGCCACAATATGTTCTCAAGTATCAATAAATCCAGCTCCTTTAGAAAGAGTTTCAGCGTCCAAAGGAGAAAGTTCGAAAGACGAAGGAGCAAGCAGTAGCGAAAAAATGCCTGTAGAAAATGACGAAACAGCTCGTGATCAAAACTGCGCTGCCGAGGTTTCGACGGAATCAACAACTACTACTACTACTACTGAAACGCCTGATGATAGACCTGTACAGAAAAATCGAAAACGCTGCTGGAAGTGTAAAGCTAAACTGGAGCTTGCTCAGAGGGAATTAGGACTGTGTAAATGCGGTATGTAGGAAGCAGTTTCTTCATTACATCACGATTTCTTGACAGATACCTTCTATCTAGTACGATGGTGGCGCCGGGAAATGAACTATGTTTTTTTTCTCTTAATAACAATAGGTTCTTTGTTCTCGAATTTTATTGTACAAATTATTATTTTGCCCATGGTATTATGATTATAAAAATATTTGAGTCCCAGGTTAAAAAAAACTGTAAATGATATTGTTTAAAATGTTTAGCCTACATTTTATTACCTTGCATTATTAAGAATGTTTATGATAGTTTTGATCTTAGCAAAGTGAAATTCATACCAATGCATGCTGGAGTACAGGAGGATGTCCAAATAGTATATATCTATTTGCTAAAGACTTCAAGTATTCATGGAATGTATTGTTCCCCTTATCACTTATTGGATTATCTTTTAAAGAAAAATGAAAAATGGAATTTGGATGCAAGGAATCTTGCATCTAACTATGAAAAATATATCCTTTTCTACTGACGTATAAGGCTATAAACTAGTTCATTTTTATTTCATTGAGAAAAGATACAAAAATTAAAATGACCCAAGAAGGAAGCCTTCTATTCCCATTCCAGCTTGCTTTCAACATATATTTCAATTCTGTTACTTGTTAGTTGCTTCTGACTCCAGTTCCTGTTGCTTCTGAAAACCACTTTCAGGCCAACAGCAGGGTAACATGTTCTTGCTTTGGTTTTCTGTTTAGGTTATGTGTTTTGCCAATTGCATCGTTTACCAGAACAGCATGAATGTGAATTTGATCACAAGGAAAGTGGTAGAAAAGAAGCTAGAGAAAAGATGGTCACCCTTGGACCAAGGAAAGTTGGCAGGTCTTTCCAGCGTATTGACGACTGCTAATGTATCCAGTATGCTATCGGTATTAACAATGTAACAGAAGAAAGACACCTCCATTTGTTGTAAGAAAAGATCAAGGGACCATTGGTCCCATGAATATCCAAGGTGATCTTGATCAGCTTTAATAAATTCTACAACAGGGATAATATTGACTGAGATGACATATTTTGTAATCACAGAGAAGACAACTAGGATTGCCACATACAGAAATTCATTTTCCTAAGTTTCCTTGCTATTTCATTTCATTGGGGCAAGGAATTTTTTGGGTAAGGTTAGTAATAGGAAATATCAGTTAAACATTCTGGATTGACAAAATATTCATATTTTGATTGATAGATGATAAAGATGTCTAATTAAAAGCACACCTATGCTAGATACCATTGGGGCATGTACTGTCTGCCAAAAGGGCCAACTCCCTACATTATATATATAGAGGATATAATCCAAAAGCAAATTTATGTCATTTGGCCTTCTTTATGACACACTTTTGGTCAAACTGGCACTGCAGTGCTTCATGGGAGTCTTAGGGGACCTATTTCGCCCCCTATATTAGGCACTTGATGCATTGTAACACCAACAAAATCCAATCTCTCACTTGAAATGGGTAAAACACTCTCAGGAATCTCAGATTTGATAACTTGAAAATGATATCACAAAATATTTCTGGGGTGTCATGGCAAACATGCTCCTGAAGGTTCTACTACCACTCTACAAGTATCTTATTATTAAACTATGGAATACTATCTAACTAAAAAGGAGGGAGAATTTCTATCATTATAGACAGATTACAATTTAAGCTGATTTAATGAGATAAACAGAACATTTTGGCTGATTTGTCAATGGGAGAGTGTCAACATTTTTGTATGCTTTGAGTCATTACTGTTCTTCATTCTGCCCACAAGTAGAGTTAATTGTTGCCCAGTCAAAACCTTACTGTGAATGGTATTATGGTTGACTTGAAGACAAGTTGAATATCTTGTATGTTTCAATAAACCTTTTTTGAATTCAAAAATGACCACTGAAATGCTTTACTGCAGATGAATTCACACAGGGTTAGCCTTGATTGCAGGTAAAATAATCATAAATACCTATGAGAAACCCAAAATTCTTGAATTTGAAGAAATATGCAAACTTCTTTGAAGTTCTAGGAGTTATTCTGGTAGTTATGAATATATTACATGCAATTGAGGCTAACCCTGCAAAAATGTCTGCTACTCGTGGCAGTGGTCATATTCACTGGGAATTCGAAAATGAAGTATTTGTACATTTGTATGGCTCAAACATAGTAAAGAGTGACAAAAATAGGGATCATTGGTGCTTTGACAGAAAATGTTATGAAATCTTTCAAATTAAAATTTACCTAAAAATTTGACACTTTCATGTTCAACCCTAGTGCTTATAGCAGGCAATTGCTTACGTTTACCACCAAAACCATTGATTCCAGGCCCATCATGTTGATCCTTGTTTAATCTCGTCCTGCAAATGTTCTACAAACACTGTGCCAACATTGCCACATCTTTGGCCTGTTTTGGGGCCAGCCATCCAAACCTCTGTGGGCAGCTATTCACGTCATATGAACTATAAATTAAACTATGCCATACCTTGTTAACAATATGAACTAGCAGTTAGTTATTACAAGATTACATATCTTGCTATTATAATTTAACTTCAAATTTAAAATTGTATTCATAGAGTGAAGGAATGAATAAAAATCAAGCACTGACATTGTTTGTATTTTATTGACAAAGCAAGTTGGTTATGAAAAAGGATGTCACTCTGTTCAAATTACAAGTCACTTTTATCTTTTCTGACAATCTTGAGCAATTCTACCTCAAAGATAAGAGTGGCTCCTCCTGTAAATTAATAAAAAGACATTTGGTTTTGCTAGGCTAGAACTGGAAGATATAATGAACTACTGTTTAGAGTAATAACAAAGTATATGTTCTGAGAAGTGTTGTAAAGTGAAAAGTTCAACTGATATATTGGTACATGTTATCTGAAATACATTTACATTAAATGAGTCGGATAACCTTAATAATGAGGCACTGTGTGGTCAGCATATACACGCATCATATATAACTGCTCTATACACATGCTTAAGGGATTAAAAAGTGAGAACATGGTTGGCAAAATTTGCAGTACATTTCATTTATATTTTTCTTATCAAGAACAAGTTTCACTTCATTTTTCAAGAACACATCAAAAATGCAAAAATATAGCAATTTTTACAACCCATGTTATCACTTTTTAACCCTGGAGCATGCGCATAGAGCAGTAGCATGGAATGCCTGATGCTTCTATGTAGCAGTGCAAGGGGGAGGGGCAATGTACTGCTTTCCTCAAGGCATGCCGGGAGCCATGCATTAATGTTATGGAAATTGGTATCAAACTTTGGTGTAGTCACACCAATGTAGTAATGCAGTAAGTATGTTCACTTTATGTATTTCCAATGAGATTTTGATAACTGCACTACAAAAACATGACAGATGTCATACACTGAGAGGGTTATGAATGATTTCAGAACTAAACAAGATGAGTTACCTGGAATCTTTGGTGGAGCACCTCTGTCACCATACCCTACATCACAAAAATACAAAGAAAATGAGGATTCTCTCATATTCTTGGATTTGCACTGAAATGTGGGATTAGAATCCTGTATTCTGTACTTGGTAGCACTAAAAGCCCTTTGCCATTTTGATTTCATTGTTACAGGAGATCTAGACTAAGGTTTAGCAGGAACTGTAGTGCCAAACAACTTGCAAGTATTTACTTCCACTTTTGGGCATCTCATGAAGAGTAATCTCATATCTTCCTAACTTACAGCAAATGCACAAAAACCATGAAATGAATAGAAAGTTTCATAACAGCAAATCATCTATTTAGTGACTAAAGCCCAGGCTATGTACTCTGGGAGTAAAATGATGTAATTCTGGTTGAGTGATGGTGACTGTTAGTCACTAGATACATACTATTTGCTATTGTCAACTTTCTATTTATTTCTTGTTTTAGAGTGTAATCAATTAGCTCAATGATTGTATTACTTTACCTAAATGAGATGGAATAACAAGCTTCCTCTTCTCTCCTTCACACATACTGCAATGACATAAGACATTTGTGATTGCTCTATCAAACAGAGAAATCCTGAGAACACTTCTCAGTTTGTCCATAAGTATGGAGAATACGTTTATGAAATATACTACTTACTTTAAAAGACCTTGATCCCATCCTAAATGAATAAAGTAACAAATGAGAATGAAAGAGGTTACAGATTCTGTCACGGTGACACTAGTACATCAAAACCTATTAACTGGGGAGGTCATTATTCTCCATTACAGGGTATGATCATTGCTTAGGGTTGGGGGGGGGGGAGACTGGGATTAACACCCCACCTAAATCTGCAGCGGTTAATAGACCCATTTGTTACGTGCGAGTAACAAGGGAAACGCGTAGACCCAGCAAAATGCTGTGAAAACCACTTTAATTACTTAAAAACT
>WUCR03211084.1:0-14774 GCA_009858155.3 Phymanthus crucifer
AAAGCTTTTCACAGTTTCATTTTTGTCGTGATGCCAGCACCTTATAACACGGACCTGCGTTGTTGAGCTATAAATTACTTGGACAAATAACTAATCCCAGTGTCCTTTGCGGTCGTCAGCTTTTTGCTAGTTTCGGTCCGGACAACGTGCTTTTGGATAGCCTGAGAAAACAGACGTTCTTTCGCTCCTCATGAAGAGCGAAGGAACGTCTGTTTTCTCAGGCTAGCTTTTGGATTGAGTGCATAATGTCATAAAGCGAAAATTTCTAAACATATAAAGCATGCAAAAAATGTACCTTTTTTTAAAATTTTGGAAATTTTTCTTTGAAAAGAAAATGTAAATGGTGCATGAAACTTTCTAAGAACTTGAAACGATCTCGTTTCGAATGGAATCATGGGAGTCTTCATTTTGTTTGTCAAATATTAGCCCACAATTCCATGCGATCGAGTAAGTTTCTAGTCTTTTCTTAATGCTAGACCTCGGAACTGGAAACCACAACAAAAAGTTAATTACCCATTGACTGAATTTAGAATTAAATTTTTGCTAAATGTGTGTGTCAATTAAGGGATTGTTTTGCAAGGAAAAATAAAAGAAATCCCTCTTGCTAGAATTAGTCAAAATTCCTTTTTAAGTTTTCGTTAATTTTTGGAAATTGAATAATTTTTAATCCTTGCATGTTTTATAGTATAAAAGAGCCTTTCAAAGCAATAAAACATTTTTTGTTTAAGAAAAAAATAACCATTATTATTAAGTTTTTCATTTTTATTTTTCTATCGATTTTGCCATATCTAGCATTTTTGACGATTTACCGCTGACCATGAATTTGAAAAATATTGATTACGTTTTAAGTCTGCGCTTGTTCTGTTTAGACTTGACAAAAGTTCGACAAAATTCGTTGGTAAAACCAAGTCGGATATTCCAATAATATTCAGATCTCTGTCTGCAATTTTCTTCATGTTACATAGAGTAGGGAAATGGAGGACTAAATTCAAGAGAAAAATACTAGTATATAAAAAATGTTCGGAACATGAAATTTTCAAACCCTTAAAATTGTCCTAAAACCGAGAAACAATCTCTGAGCCGATCAAAGTCATCGTGAGCACAGCTAACTCACACGATTGAACCCTGAAACAGCAGCTTGAAGCTTCTTGACTACTAAATCACAGATTGGCTCAATCTAAGTCAAGGCATGGCTAAGTCAAGGCATGGCTAACTCACAGAGACCAAAATATATGGGTTGATCACTGAGAAGATTAGGTCAAAGTTACTATGCCAACCTTAGGCTTATTGCAGTTTTTGCTAGCAGAATAACTTGGCTTTTCTTGGTCTTTTGGCAATGAAATACAGTGAAAAGTACCTCCATCCCCTACATGTACATAAACTGTAATTCGTTATCATACTTGTGCAGACGATTTTATTTTCCTGTTTTTTTTTTCTAATACATCTCGTCCTACAGTTTTTATTTTTTACCAACGCTCTTAACCATTCTGATAATTCAGTCTTTTCTTGTGCATTCTAACTAAAATCTTGTCATTTATTTTTTCACGCTAATGTCTAGTCCTGTATAGTTTCTATATAATCTGGGAGATACTTGTAGCTTGATAAAACTGCAAATTTAGATAAAGAAAAATGTGATAGAGAGATTTTCAGCATTCATTTTCAATATTATTTGTCCAATTATTTGTGACAGTATTTTTTCTCAAAAATATTTTTCCCGCGCTTTTGGCGCATGCGGATGGTATAACGTCATACCAATCATACTTTTTCCGGTCAATGCGTCGTGCGCGCGCACGTTCATCTCCAACCTATGAAATCTCTCTGACACATTCACTAGAAAATAACTGCTGAGAAAGAAAATTTTAACATAGAATTAATATAAGGAATTGTCTTCTAATATAGCTTAATGATAAATCAGTAAGATGCTGAAATGTTTTTAATTCGTGTTAAATAGTAAAGCTTCTTTTGAGCTTAATCAAAGCTCTGATACTTCCAATTGTAACTGCTTTATAATATTAATATTTGTAATATTACACAGTTATGTTCAATGTATTTGGCGAGAGCTAATGTCGAATAACTAAAACGTTTGTTTTCCCATTGCCATCCCTTTCGTTTCACTATATTTTACTCTGTGCAAAACAGCTTCTCAAAGTAATATATATTTATAAACTTTCATTCTTTAATTTCTGAATTTTTCCTCATTTCAAACTTTTAATTTAAAATCTAATTAATTAACACCTAAATAAGATAAAGTTGATTGATTACTACTTATTCAATCATAAGAATTCTGTTTGATAGTGATAATGATGATGATGGTGGTGCTTGGTTGTCTTGTCCGCACTGCTCATTTTTTACTTTCTTATTTCCCTTATTTCATAAACGTTTCGATCCAGCTCTCGCCATACGCATTGCTATAACCTTATATTAAACCTTACCACACATCACAGAAGGTTTGGATACCAATAACAAATATTAAAATCTAAAATTATTTCCCCTAAAACACCAGACGAAGAAGAACGAGCCCGCGCGGCGAAGCAGAAGTTAAAGGAAATGGATTTAGACAAAGCAAAGCTAGTGATAGGCGGCTCGCGAGGCAGGGTGGGATATGGTCAGGCGCCTGATCACGTGTACGGGGACATGCCGTATGACTCCGCGATATCACCGAGGCCTGGGCGCCACTCTCCTCGAATGTCACCAGTTTCTCATCCCAGGCAAGCGATTGGTCCTCCACCTCACATGATGCCTCCACAAGGTACTGATAAACTATTGGATAATATTAAACTTGATTAATGAATAAATGATCTTGAAGTTGTTTAAAATGTGAACTACGCAATTTCAAAATGCTTTCTCAACGCCTGCATGTAAAATTCTCCCATTCTATTGCTCCTTACTCCACTTTTTTTCAATATTTCATTCCCATTCATTCATTTCATGTTCTAATTCTAATCTCTTCTAGACCGCATGTATTCTTCTGATTTTCCACGTGATGTCGTCCCTTATGACAGCCACAGAGCTTTGTACTGTGAGTTGCACTTTTCACTCTTAACTTTGCATGCTAACGTAGTTCACGTTAACTCGTTTACAAGTGTTTAAAATCAACGATGACGCAACGCTAAACGTTCTCATATCATCCATCCTTTGTTCTTTTCGTTTACCATCCATGATCATGGATTATTATTTTCTAAAGTTTCAACTGTCGTTTAATTTATGTTTAAACTAAAATTAAAAACTAAAGTAACGAATGCTGTTGTTATAAGCAATGTATCTCTGCCATCACATCACCATGGTTACGATCATCACATTATCATGGTTACACCTATGACGTCATCATGGTTATAATGATCACATGACCACATACATGGTTATGACAAGACATCACCATGGTTACATCATTTTGACACCATGGTGAACAGTCATCACATGACCATTGCACTCGATGCATCACCATGGCGACTTATATCACAGCACAGTTCAAATCCCTGAGCCGGGATCACGTGATGCTGCTACATATTCTGTCATGTTTCTGTTCTGTGTTCTTTGATTTTGTTCTTTCATGTCAAACAGTTCAATATCCTTTCTACAGAACTACTGTCTTCTTCGTGGAGCATGTTGATCTTTTCCTGTATCCTCGTCCTTTGTTAAGCTAGATCACACAAGTGTTCACTGGAATTTCTTAATCTCTTTGTGATTCTTTCTCTCTCTGTACGTCTGTCTGTCAGTCAGTCTGTCTGTTTGTCTGTCTGTCTGTCTGCCTGTCTATTGTCTATTCTATTCTTCAATTGTTTTATCAATTTAACTGCCTTTGTATTTTGACCTTAGCTTTCCTTCCTTTCTTCCTTTATTTCTTGTCTATCTGTTAAACGAATTTCGTCAAGATTGTTTATCATCATGCCATTTACCAGGATAGTGTGTCCCACATTTCCCACCATCCATTCATTTCCCATTGTATCTCATAAATATTCTCGGTGCTTGTGTCCCTCATAGCATCCCGGGGTGCACTTCGGCAGCGACGCAACAGCACTAGTATGATCCCTACAATAGAACAAGATGGTCAGCGCAGCCCAATGCCATCGGCCAGTCCCGTACCTCTTGTTCAGTCCGGCAAGAGTGCTAGTATCACATACCTACCAGCCACAGAGGGAGGAGAACGGATACCCAACGGTATGTCAACTGCAACTGGCTTCATATCCCACTTGTACTCTATCCATTCATTTTTCGTCTCTGCGTATAGTAATCACTAGCAGGTTACGTGATGTCTATTTCCCGCCATTTCAAAAATTCATTTAAGTGAGTAATTATTGCCTGGACAATTTGAAAGGAGTTTCAACTCAAGTATTGCCCACTTTAGAAACGAGTTACGAGTTGGGGACTAGGACCGAGCTCGGGCACGCAAAGGCTTTTGGGATCGTTACTAGAGACAGCTGATCTTCTTAGTATAAACACATTGCTGTCAACAACGAAATCTCGAAATATAATTGCTGCGTTCGTTGTTGTAATAACTGTCATCGAAACAAGCAGATTGCAAGCCATTTGAGCTGTTTATAAGAAAGTTTGCTTGCAAAGGTTTCCTTGCTTGTTGCATGCTACATATTTCTCGACATGCTCGAAAGATAATAAAGTCAGGTGTACTTATAAGGTCGTAAACAAGAAATTAGGCTGAAAACAAACAACTTTCGCTGATTGATTTCACATCGCCCATAGTGCGTTGCGGGCTTGGTATTGACTTGAAATACGAAGCAAGCATAACCAACTTTATGAAGTGGCTGTATACGTAGTTTGATTAAATCAAGTACCGTAAAGTAACGAATTATGGCGGGAAATGCTCACGTGACTTGTGAATTCTTTTAGTTAGTTGCTGCAATTTTATTGGCTGGTTCAGTTCCCATGCGTCCTGCGAAGGTGCTAACTTCATTTCATTTTGATTTCCACAAGTTTCTCTCATTTGCTTGGCTTTGTTTCACACGTTGAGGCTGAGATACATACACCAAGCTCACGCCATCTTAAATAAAACTAAATTTGAAACTTTAAACGGTTAACACATCCAATTTAAACCTAACATGCTCAAAACTACAGCTTCACTTTTCAGTCATCCCATCTCATTCTATTATTTTCCTCTAATCTTCCATTCCCACTACTCCTATTTTTCACTTTTCATTTAATGACGGACACTTCTCAAACTACTTTAAATGATTTTAATGCTTGAGTATATTAATTTTCGTCTCGACAATTGTCTTAATAATTAATCCACATATTGTGGGGATCTCTCTGAAAGTTCTTGTTGTTTGTGACTGGTAACTAAGGGACCAAGTGGGTTTAAACAACAAAAGGTGAGTGAGTGACCTTTAACAAGCTAATTCTACAAACATCTTTAAACTATAAATCTTTGCTTCCTGCTAAATCACCTTAAAACCTGTCTGAAAATCTTGAAATTTTCATGTATTAACCTGTCACAGACTGTCTGAAGCATCTTAATTGATTGTTCTAAAATTTTGTCGGAATTCCTTTCGTTTGGCAAATGCAGTTTTTTTGAAAAAGTTTCATACACAGAATGTGGATTTGTTTATAGCACATTACATAATCATAGCAAACCAATCATCTGTAATATTTCTAAATTTCTGACCAAGGTTAGTCGGTTTTTGTTGGTCTGATATATCGGATTATTGGGAAAGTGTCTTATTATAAGTAGGTAGGCTAGGATCCCAAAAGGGCGTAACATGATTGACAGCTTTAAATCAAGGTAAGCCAACAAACTGCCAACGACAACTGACTGGTTCACATCGTCTCTTTCTCCAGGAAAACTGCCACTCGGCCAAAACACGTCTGGCAGTTTAAACAATCTTGCTGTCTTGTCTACAGGCGGGTACCTAAAGACTTCCGGTCGCCAAATGATGCGAAATGAGAATTTTTGTGGCAGCGGCAGAAGCAGTCGATCGTCTTCTATCGCCGATAGCGATCGCAGTGGAAGCATGAACAGCTTGCCTGGCTCTATTGCCAGTAGCGAGAGCGGCAGGTTAGTGTTCAATACATGTACATATATGCTTCAGTTTTCGTATCCAATATGTAAGTCACGTGACCATTTTCCCGCCAAAACCTGGTTTCTCTTTAACCAAACTTTTAACCTCACCATAAAATCCCTACTCCATCGTAATTATCCATTGAGCTGGATGCGGAAAGTCACGTGATCAATTTTCCCCCCAAAATGCATTCTCTCTCTCAAACCATACTCTTAACCTCCCCTAAAACGAATCTGTTTATTTTTTTTTATTCAATTCATTAACAATCGTTATTTTTATTACAATTTTGAATTAAACGTTTGATCTTAAATATTAAAAAATAAGAATGAAATCAATGTATATTTATGATAAATGAAATGTATCCATCTTTAGATTAAATTCTTTCCTAATTATTTATTTGTCATAAAAAAGATTTAAGATATAAGATGCCTAATGATAGATATTATGAATATTATTTTATTAATGTATAAGGTTTCCTTATCCTAATCTTTGCTAATACTCTTGTTTTTGTTTTGCTCTTTCTTTCTCTCTTTCTTTCTCTCTTTCATTTCTCTCAGGCACGGCCTATACGCAATTATGAACGCTGAGAATACCATGTTAGTATGACTTAAATCTTTCTTTTTTATCGTTTGTCTGTCTGTCTATCCGTCTGTCTGTCATCAAGTCAGTCAGTCTTTCTGTCTGTTTATGTTAAGTTTACCCCAGTCTGGTAACAGACCCCCAGCGCTTTCCATCGAGCCATTCTCTTGACAACCATTTTTTTTGAATCAAATCCATATTCGTGGATCTATGCGTGCATTCATATAATAATACTCAAGAGAATGTGTGACGCATGTGTGATAGGTGCTCTGATCAGAAGAAGTAATTGCCCCATATATCTGTCGATTTAGCTGTGTAACATTTTCGCCTCCGTCTGTCCGACTAAATGCCTGGAATTCGCTCTCAAATAACGTCTTTGAATTCTTGAATTTATCGGCTATACCAAACCATTTCTCCGCCTAGCTCCTTTCTTTTTCGAAGTAAACCGCTTTTCATTTTCTATTCCTATCTCTTCCGATCTCTTCCTATTTTGTCAACCGATTCAAATTGCAAAAAGGGCTCTCCATGTTCTTAAATTTTTCTAAGCCAGTAAACCGTATAAAACTATAGTAACTATTGATCTTTTTATAGGTGAAACTCATTTCTGTGCCAACAAATTTTACTTTTCAGATTTCAGTTTGTAAATTGGGAAGAAAGTTCATGTATTTTTTTCTTTTTGCATGCGATTTTTCCGTTGCATTTGATCCTTCACTTTTTCGTGTTTTTCGTCTCGGTTTTTACTCGGTTTTATTCTAGTCGTCTTATTCATTCTTTTCAAATTTATTATTTTTATTTCTATGACGAATATTTAGATTTTTCAACGTCCCATTTCATTTCCATTTTTCATTTCCATTTTTCCATTTTTTATATTTCCTTACATTAGTTTTATTGTTCTATTTCCTAATGTCCGGTATCTTTCATTTCCTTGTTTTCATTTCTATTTATGAGTCAAATATCCTGTCCAAATATCACAACTAATTTTTAAAAAATATGACCTCAATAAAGTTCGCAACATGCTGTAGTGCTTATTACAAGCAACACACCTTATCTGACACGAAATCTGCAAAATATCATAAAGTAAAATGAAATATTAAATTTTAAACGGTACTTTTCAAAAATATTCAGGATTTTTTGTCCAGAGTTCGATAATTCATAAGTGTCTTTCATTTTCAATTTCAATTCAGTTTATTAAAAAGATAAACTTTGTTGAGTATTTTCGGCAAGAAATGGAAAATATTTTCAGTTTATTAATTTGCACTGTAAATTTCAAATTATGTCTTTTCTCATGTGATATTTTAAGTGTCAACAAAGAAGATCTTATCCTGACATCTTTGAAAATACATCAAGATCTTTTTAGTTTTCAAGATCAGTTTACGATATCGGAGCGTAGATTTGTGTATCAACTGCACTCATTTTGTTTTTTAGAATTTCCAAAACCTTTTCTTTTATCTTAAAAATTGTATTTTGATTTCCTTTGTTGTGCCATATATTTCATTCTTTTGAAGGTGATTCTTGATAATTTGGGTCACTTTCGCTGACTGATTCGTATCAATTTTATTTTTTTAGTAGATTTTTTCGACAACTTTGAATTTTTTTCAGACTTTTTAAGACTACCTGCTGTTACGTTAAAGAAATTTTAATCTTATTGCAGATCACTATATTTTTCATCGATATGGCTTTTCTTGATTTTATTCGGAGTTTCGTATTTTGACTTCTCTTTCTCTACAAGTACACTCCCCGTATGTCAGAGAATGCATTATCATTTATACTCAAAGTCGATCTGATTGGTTGATGTTTTCCAATTTAATTAGAATCAAATCTTCTCGGTTCGAGTCCTCGTTGTGTTTCATTAGACATAGCAGTTTGATACCACAAAAACCCAGGCAACAGAAATACAATGAATGTCACTAGAACTTAGTACCCTCTGCTCAAATAATATAACCTAAATCTACACTATTCAAGTTGAAATCATATTACATCTAAAAAGATATCTAAATGACACGAAAGGTAGATCAAGCGCTTGACTTCGTGGCTTCGAGGCTCTGGGCTCCAGCCAGGTATGATGAATATAAAAAACAGGACAAAAAGATAGGATTTGAATAGAATCTTTTAGGTAGCTTACCCTGACGCTTAATCTTATGCACAGAGCGATCGTGTTTGTTTTGTTTAATGTGAATGAACCTTTGATTTTTTCGAGCCAAACCATTCATAACGCAACGACAAAACGTCAAATAATCGTTAAAAAACATACAAGAAATTGTCTGCAGATAAGATTTTTAGTTCTTGTGTGTATTTGAAGGATAAGTAAAGACGATGGCCAGTATTTGGTCCTCTAACATGTGCTTGAATTGCTTATGCAGTCAAGGAATAACTTAAGTAAATTTCTCAGATTTGTCAGATTATTTGATGACCAATTTGAACGGGAATTTTTTCGTTTTTTTCTAGTTCATATTATAAAAAAATTAATTCGAGCGAGGTGGGAATTACAGCCTGCTTTTAACCAGTTAAATGTATTGAATAGATGCAAAATTTTGCTTCGATATTTGGTTGAAAAACTTTATTTCTGAAAAAAAAGATGCGCAAGCACTTTTAAAATCAAATCAAGGCGAAAATAAATTCGGTTTAATTAGTTTTTTGGGGTATGTTGTATGGAAAATTGGCTCAGAATTTTTCAAAAATTCATTCATTTCAAAAAATGTACACTTCAGATTTCAAATGATATCGTGTCTTGTTGTTACTTACACATGAGTGATATTCCCTGAAAAAATGGCTCAATTTGTCCAATTCCGCTATGGTTAAAAGGACACTTTCGCCGTTATCCATTAAAGGTTTCTAGAGAGATGAAGATAATACTTTAAGTGATGACTTAGGTTATAAGTATGGATTATATCGATCAGGGTGAAGTTGTAAGGCTCCTGTAAGGTTCCTTTCAACTGCTAATAAGTTAATAAGCGAATCATGATTATGATTCGACTTGTCGCTTGTCTTTTGTTTTATCCACCAACATGGCCGTCATGTCTTGTTATTTCATTCTCATCGGAATAATTGAAAACCAACAGTTTAAGTTTTTGTTCGTCAAAGCATTTCCTTTCTGTCGTGCATTCGATATCCAGGTCACAACAATGCAATCCAAAACGAGGCCAAGGGGAAACAAAGGAGTAATCGTAATGTATTCTTTTGTTTCTTCTTGGCCTCGTTCTGAATTGCTTTCTTCGTGATTACGCGACCAGGATGGGGCATTATCTCATTTTGAGATGATTTTCGTTCTGTCTATCTGATAGACTTTACTTGAATTCGTTTCACTGAAAAGCGCTGACAGAACAATGGATTCAAGTTGAGGCTGGGGAAGAGTAGACGATAGTTGCTTGGACTTGAAAACCCCAGCCTCGAGTATATTGTTCTTTTGGAAAATATTTCAAGCATATTCGTGAAAGATTCATATCTGTCTATCTAAACTCTTTTATCTTCAAAATAATCAAATGTGACTGTTGTAAGTAAGAAATGACAAGTACGAGGCATTATCTACAGAAGATATCATTTTAGATTGATGTAGTACAAGAACTGACAAGTACAAGAACTCCGCAAAGTCACGAACTTGTAGATGATTAGAGGCAGTTGCGCTTTTTCGCATTTTTAAAAACTTAGTATTTATTTCTATTGCAAATAATTATTTTTATCAGATAGCTGACCACATGACATTCGCTTTAGAATTGTTCTTTTTATTAAAAATCTACACATGGAAGGATCAACTCCTAAGATTGGCATCATACTGAGACAACGAGAAAAATGGTCTATTTTACGAAGGGATAATTTTAAAAGTGATCCCTAATAACAGAAATAAACCCCGGGCGTCATGTTTCCCTATTGCATAACAGGCAGCATTCACAGTCCCAAGAATACGATTATGCTAATCTCTGTTGTCATACATTATAATGAAGATTGCGTACCGTGTACTGTATACATTCTGATGGTCAGCTGTGAGTCGAAATCACGAGAAGCAATTTATTGTTTTATCAAGGCAATTTTTTAGTTGTAATGACAATTTAATGGACGAAGGCGATTGGTTGGCGCACTGTCTCGATACAAGAACTAAATATAACGGCGTCAGTAATTCAGGAATGGCCCGCTTATGTCTTTTCTGAGCGGTACAGGCATTTTTTAAGTGTTTATGAAATGAATATGAAGAAATTTGTCGTGTCTCGCAGTTCTTTTTGGTGTTGCAATTGCTATTCGTTATTCAGTTTTTGCCGTTTCCCCCTACTACCTTCTTTAAAAGAGCTGTATACAACGTCGAATTTTCATACATAACGAACGGTGTACTACAAGTCTGAATTTCATAACTTATTTTCGAACTTCGATGTTTTCAATTACGCTCCATCGCGACATGATCTCAAATATGAAGTCTCGCGCCGTGCGATGGGAGGGGGTTATTAGTCCAAAAACGTATTACCACACGAAAAAAGGACTTTTTTGATATCCACTTATGGTAGTTAAAGGTCCTGCATACATCTAGGTCTGCTGTCAATGGCTTTTCTTTTCTTTGCTCTCCCTTGGAAAAGGAAACAACAGACTTGCAGTACCTTGCAGTGTCTCTTGGTGTTGTGTGCGGTGTTGGTTCCAGTATTGTGGGCAAGAGGATCTCATCTTTTGTTTGTGAGGGTTTTTTCCTCCAGATTTCCTTTCTCTGCGAGATTCAACTTTTAGAATCCAACTCTGCATGGAACAAAAACCGCTGTTTTTTCTTTCTCTGGAAAAATTTACTCTTAATTCAAAGTAGAACATTTTTTTAGCCACCGGCTATTAAAGCCCTGACTTAACGAGGAAAAAGCGTTTCCAGAAGCATAATTTGTTAATTGCCTTCGAAGGTGGCTAAACTGCTAGGACCCACTTGGAGACAACGCTTACTCAACACTTACCCAACATAAAGACATAAAATATCTCTTTTGTGCTCCAGAATCGGAATGGAATATTTTGCTACTTGGAATGAAATTTGTCGCGTTGCAATGTATAGCAAGTGACTAACCTCTGAGAAACCTCGAGGGGGCATGCGCAATGGGTACCACTGAAAACCTGTTTTCCTTTAGCCAGGACCTTACTGCTTTAGTCTTTACTTTATCAAGCGAGAGCGGGCTATTTTCTCTTTTATAGCAGTTTAATGATCGCCGAAAACAGAACAATATAAGCAAACTTAATTTCGTTAAATTTGCAATAATGGACGACACAACTACTAACTGTACAAATTGTCATCTGCCATGAGAACGTCTTGATTAATTAAAACAGGCGAATCCCGAATATATCTGTAATCAATTTAAATAGCACTCGTATTATATTTTGACAGAGGATTTTTAAGCTAAAAATACCCCAATAGGATAAGATAAACGTGCTATATTTATCCATCTATTAAATCGTTCGCTGATAAGCACGAGAATGCCCTAACTGCAGGCAATATTCTTAGAGTGTTTTGAAATTAGCAACACAAACTGACTACCTATTAAAGAGTACTTAGTACACTTTCTACTCTTAGTGCTTGTGAACGAGGTTTTGAAGTCACTCAGATTGAATTCTCGTCTTAAAACAGTTAAATGTACAGTTAGGTTAAGTTTATCTATGGAGCCCGACGTCTACAAGGGCTAGATGGTGGATAAAGGACCACATATACCTAACTAACCTTACAGCCACATTTTAAATTTCACAAACGCTACAAACGATCTCTGAGCTGATCTGAGTTAATAAGGCACGCCTAGTTTATAGATAAAAATGGAATTTAGAGTTTTCGTGAATGCAAGAAAGCCGTCAAACCCTTGGGAGTCCTTTGAACCAAATAAAACCACTGAAATAATTTTCGTTTTCTTTTTTATTGTTTTCTTTTCAAATCTAAAGTTTAAAAAATACTTTTTGTTCCTTTTGTCGACAAACCCAACTTCTGTTTTTTCTCTCACGATTATTCCATACAAATCGGTTTCTTCAAACGGTGTATGGTCTTTTTCCCCAGCACGTGTACGAGTGCCTTTGTGGCACAACAGCAAAGTCGCCAAAGCGCGGGAAAATCACTCGGAAATTTCTCGGTAACGAAAATATTCCTATTCCCAGTTAATAAGTTTGTTTTTTCAAATCAGTCATTCGCCATTCAATCATCTAGATTAATAATTTTGCTAGCACAAATTATTTTTAATTCATAATTACTTTCCGTGGAGCAGTCAGCTTATCTTTATGAATACATTGTTCATCTTGTCTTACAGCCGTTTGTTTGTTAAATAAAAACAGCAAAAATTCATAAACACGGATCTCAATCTCTTCAAAAAATGTCTTCGAACTTCCTACGGTGTATACAATGTCGTTATGTCCACTTTGTCTTTTCTCCGCTAGCCGTTTCCCAGCTGCGACGGTCCAACTCAAATATGACTGACAACATCCAGAGTTTTGCATTTTTAACAACCTCTTACTTATTCATGAGTAGGTTTACTATACTCAGCCTACGGCTTAGATATACACGTATTAATATAATAATCAGGTAAAGCAAATATATATATTTATGTACGAAGGGTAGCTCTCTTTTTAATCTGGGCACGGTTCACAAAATGGCTTCTACGTCCAGGAGAGAGTCGTTGTTTGAAGTTATCACAAGATACGTTGGGACCAAATCTGCAGAATCACGCTTTCTGCTGCAAAGGTAGACATTGAATGGTTCTTAACAATCCTGAATCAAAAAGCAAGCAATTCTCGATCTTTAATCGAAATTCTCGGATAGAAATGTCTTATTTACTTAATGTTTTCGTTGGTAAGAGCGGGTTGTTGCTAGTCACTCCAAGAACGATATTTATAAAGCGCAAACGATAACAATAGGCTTTCGTCTATAAAACTTCTCGTGTCAAGAATATCCCTCCTATTATAGCGATTTTGAGTAGATATTCATGGTAGTAAAATATCCCAGATAGTTTATTTAGATATATGAAAACTAATCCCGGTATGACTTGAATGTTTGCTTTTCCTTGTGAAAAAATATCCCACAGTTTCGAATTGCAAATATCTACTAATTGAAAACAATTCCTAACAATACAAAAATAATTATCTATATTTCATCTTATGATTACAAATTGGTAGCAAAAAAAGCTTAAGAAACTAGTTTAAAACCAGTAGTAAGTTTTTCCCCCAGGCGAATGTGCAGGAAAGTAAAGTTTAAGAGAAAAACTAAACGATCAGAATTTCAAAAAAAAATGAAAAAAAAAACCAGTCTTACGTATTCGAAAAGATTGTTCAAATCATTCAGTGTTTCAATTCATTCTCATTTCCTATTTTTTAGTTTTATACAGTTCTTTATCATTTCTTGGTAAACATTTTCTTTCAAAAGCTGAATGAATTATTCTCTAGTGGATGCTTATCTTCAAGCAGTCCTGTACACAGGTTATTTATGACGGCTTTATTACAATAAGCGATATTTCTAATTAATTTTGAAATCATCTATACAGTTATCCATTTTTCGCTCGTACTTATTTCGAAAATATTTATTCATCTGGAGTATTTAAAGAAAGCGATTTTTCCGAACTTCTCGGAATCAATGAATTAAAATTTCTGAGGTTTGACGAATGGTGATTTTTTTGCTATTTTTGAGGTTTCGTTTGTTTTGCTGTTTGTAGAAGCAGTATGAAAGAAATCAAGAACTGAAGTAATATAAATACTGATATGAGATTTGACAACTGGTTCTACTTCTTATTGAACATTTTGACTTGTTTGCAAACATTTTATAATCCTTTTGCGATATGGATTTTAGTAGTTCCTTTGAGCTCAATTTATTGTTTGTCTGTCTGTTTGTCTGTCTGTCTGTCTTTCGTCTTTGCTATCGTTCATACTTTTTATTTCGTTCTAAAAAGCCCTGACAACCTGTCCCAATTTTTCTTCAAAAATCGAAAATTATACATTTGGGATATACTAACCTTGCTGCTTCGTTTCCTTGCCCAATAAAAAGAGTTACTTGAGTGTACGAGCCTTAGCCTGCGTAGCAAGCGTTTCTTTCGCGGGGAAGGGAGATAATCGTGTTTTATCGCGTTTGGGATACCTGTGGTGCAAAAAAAGCGGGGTTAGGGGGAGGGGGCGGGGGCGGGAGGAGAGGAAGCGTTTCCTTTTCCCCCCTCCCCCACCCCCTAACGTCAAATTGTGCACTCGTCTTGGGTTTCGCGCGGCCGTATT
>WUCR03212576.1:2983-14763 GCA_009858155.3 Phymanthus crucifer
GTGGACTGGCTTGAATCTGATCATGCTTGACGTCAAGGGTAAGGACAGATACTATAGGGTATCACTGGTTAGCAACATGTGATGTTAGTGGTAAAGGTGGACTGGCTTGAATCTGATCATGCTTGATACAGTCTAAAAGATATACCTAATGGTAAGCATACACTGTACAGAGTAGTGTACTCTAACAGATGATGAATGTATAGTATGTGTACATTACGGATGGATGGTAGTTCACTAATATCCCATGATCAAACAGGTACATATGCATGCCAAAGGATGTATCAGGTCCTTTTTACCCTGAACCACAATAGATGATGTCAACAGATATGTGATGGTATAATACATGTATATGCTTGATAGGTACTAGTAAGGTACCATACCCAGTACCATGACAGACGATATGATAAAAATGGAAGGTTTAGGTTGATATGCCATGATAGTACACTGTGTAAGCACCATGGTAAGTGCTAGTAAGGTACCATACCCAGCACTATGACAGACGATATGATAAAAATGGAAGGTATAGGTTGATATACCATGATAGTACACTGTGTAAGCACCACAATAAGTGCTAGTAAGGTACCATACCCAGTACTATGACAGACGATATGATAAAAATGGAAGGTATAGGTTGATATACCATGATAGTACACTGCGTAAGCACCATGGTAGGTGCTAGTAAGGTACGAGTAATGAGCCATACGTCAATATACCCTTCTGTTTGGTAAAATCTTACAGCATTGCAAACATCCTATCTTACAAATGTTTGGAAACAATAATAATAATAACAATAATATTAATTCAACTATTATTTTCAAAAACTAAGTCCTATACTGCTGTGCTTTCATCATCTGTAAAACAAGTACAAAAATATGAATCAGAAAAACAATTGGCAGTGTAAAGTCATCATTCCCACCATGCCCTTCCCATTGCCATGGTAACTGTTACAGGAAATGCCACCCTAATACTAGGCTAGGTATATTCTCACCATTATCTTGTGAATCTGTAGGGCCCCATATTCGAACTGTGCCATCATCACTTGCCGATGCCAGCATACTGGGTTTGTGAGGGTTCCAACTGACACAGTTGACAGTTCTAGTGTGACCTTTTAATATTGCTATGGGATCTTCTCTTTTCACATGCCATATGTATAGATTGTGATCTAAAACCACAACAGACCATTCATCAGTTACACTTGAATCCAAGGTAATACAACATGAACGTTAGGTACCTTCACTTCCACTAGCTAAAAAGACTTGATTGACACCTCCAAAACAGGAGTGTATAGTATAATATCCTTGAGTAACTCCATGGTACTTGCGTTGTAATGTCTTATCTTTAATACCCCATAAATGTAGTCCCTAAAACAACACCAAAGACCACATAAGAAACAACACAATGCACAGTCATCTTCCATGCAGTCATCCTTACTTGAGATGATACATTTAAGAGGCAGCGATTGCCATCATCGGCAAGACTGAATGACATTATGGCATGATCTTCTTGTAGTCTGAAAAAAAACACACACCTCAAGTCACGCCTTTGCTTTTTCAACATTACTTCTAACATGTCAACTCACATACAGATTTTACTTACATGGTACTATCATGAAGATCTTCGAAATTGTAAGAACGCAACCTATAGTGAGTGTCAGCAGCTAGAACGGTTTTGCCATCACTTTGACAGTGAAGAGCATTAATTCTTACTCCTTCCCAGGAATCTAGAACATTGCCATCAAGATCCTACATAAAGAAATGCAAACACCAAATTTTATACACAATTATATTATAAGAACATCGTGGTTCCCTTTATGTGGAGTGATGGTTGCAAAAACATAAGCAGTTGCAAATGCAAATTAAGCACATTATTCAATAAACACTTTCTTTCATCTCTACACATTGTCCATGCCAATCTCATGGAAGACAAACACACAATTTCACCATTACAAAGGAGTACTACTATATTTTGAAGAGGTTGGAACACATATATGAGCCCCAACCTACTTCCTCAAGACCCTTCCTTTAACTTGGGGATTCTACTCCTTCAATGATAGGGGCTAGTTCTTACAACACAAGAACATAAAGCACTATCCATTAACTAATTAATAAACTTACGCATTGATAGAACTGTCCTCTTGTCCCTCCAGTGTAAAACCTCTTTCCATCTGGATTCCATGCACAGCATGTCAGGCTGTCATCTGGTGACTGGCTCATTCGACATCTTAAATCTCCTGTCTGTCATCAATCAAGAACATCATAACAAAATTAAATTCTCTTCTCTGCGGTTCTCTTGCTGCACACAGACCAGAAGAATTATATCGATAATATTATGAGGGTGAATGATGATAAAATCTGTTTTGGATAACCAATATGGTTGGCACTTTAACATCACAATGACAAAGGGTACGAACATTACAGGTATAACCAAAGGTTTATCAGTCTTGATGACAAGTCCGACTTACTTCAGTGTTCCATATCCACAGTTCAGCACAATCCTCTGGTCCACATGCTATGAGATAAGTATCATCTGGACTCCATGATAGGTATGCTACACCATACGAATGACCCTCAAATGTATTCTGGACTTTTGGTTCTTTTCCCTGCATCAACAAAATGATTTTCTTATAATCAGAAAAACAGCCTCAACTGTCAGCAAGATTCTGTTCCAATCAACCAATCTTATCAAAATATGGTACTATTAGAATAATCACTGTACTTACCGTCATATCCCATATTATTATATTCCCATCTTTGGCTCCTGTGGCTAATTTCTTTCCATCATGAGAGAATTTTACAAACCACACCTAATATGGGAATAACAAAGTCTAAGTCCATGAAAATGTGAGTTGATCTCTACAGCATCTTGAATAAATATAAATCCACATTCTAGTTAGAAGATAAGCTACAAACCTCATCACAGTGTTCAGTAAGTGTGTACTTTGTTTCAGAAGGAAATTGTCTCCTAAATTTGACAATATGTACAATATTAGTCAAAGTAGTTCCTCAACATGAGGTATGATGAGATTGTCCTAGGGAAAGGAAGCCTAGGGGTGGAGGTGTTCCTTGCTTCCAGGTCACCATACCTTAGCTAGGGGAACTCTACTGGAATACTAACTCATGTTTTTGGCATCCCCTGGGTACCCAAGCAATAAATGTGTCCCCAGCATGGGTCACCCTAACTGTCATGAAAATCAATACTTTTTCAAATAGATGGGCTATGAAAAGGAATTCAATAGTTTTCTTAAATTTAGTACATTTACTTTGATAACAATACATCTTTTCATGAAAAGAAAGTACAAAGGTTTTAGACACCTACAGAACTGACATATACAACATGGAAAAAGAGGAAGCCAGTAAAGTACTATAGGAACCACTTCAATGGCTTCCCCTTGCTAAGGATAATGCTTGTATACCATATAACTCTCAGTTACAAACAGATATAAACTTGATAAATACCTTGTACAAAAATGATCTGTGAGTAGAGAGAAGGAATGCATGCAGGTATCTTTTAGTGTATTATGGAATGGACAGTTTTCTTTTTGTCGTTCTACTGCTTGTGTTAGTAAAGTATTTAATCTGTGAGGTGGAAGCATGACTGATGCGGGCAGGAAAGCTGAAACATTAAAATATACACACAAATAAATATTTGTATTGAGGGTTATTCATTTCTCTGACCAGGGATATTCTTAACAGTTGGAGATATCCTTACATTGTATCCGGTCCATTAGTGTTTGTCTAGATGTTTGTCCTTTCCCATTCCAGTTTGCTCTTTTATAGAGCTCTTCTGTACTAGAACACATGATAAGCCTGTACAATGAAGGAATAAACATCAATATGAGTTATAACAATAACACTGTACGATATAGTGTGAGGTTGAGTTATGAATAGTAATGTTATAAAGAAAAGTAACCTAAAGGTACTTGGCATCATTGCTTTGAGTTATCAAGAAGATTGAGGAAATGAGGGTGTGTGTGTGTGTGTTAGCTAAGCACAACACAGTTTTTATCATACATTTTATTAATAATTCTATTAAGCGAACAAATGTTAAATAACCTTAAACAGAGATTTTATTTTTCTCTGGAAAGACAAAATTAGACTCATAATTAGAATCACTGTTGCTATGATATGAATCTAAGTCAGCTTTAGAACAGAGGGATTGACTATAAAACACACAAGAAACCAGCTGAATTCAAGATGGAACAAATGAAAATCAATGTTATCCTGTGACTGCTGATGCACTGACAGAAATGCTACTATTGGGCTAACGGAGAAAAAGAGCACTGAATGACCATAATGGCTGACAATTTGGACAACATAACCATGTATCCCCTGACGGCATAATATCATGTATGTGCATATTGAAAGCTATACTTATGACTACTGGCTATAAGCACAATATGAGGTACTTATCAACCAGGAAGAGAATAACCTTATATATCAAACCCAGCAAAGAAAATGTTGTGCATTTAAAGCAATCAAGATTATTGAAATATTCATTTGGCAAACCAATGAAAAACATTGTTTGTTGAGAGACATGTACGTATAGCATGGTTCGTCAAGAAAGCAATATAATATATTTTTATAGTGGTGTAATATAATCAGTATCTTCATTGACTATACAGTCAGGAGATCTGATATGCAAATGAGGAACAGCATGGAAGCTGGAGATGCAGGTCATTTCTAACCATTATGTTAGAATGTGAGAATAAATTAAATTTTCAAAACAAATCTGATGGGAAATAGTTTAGGTATAAACGACCCTGCATTACAAGAATGAAAGTATTATCTCAACAATCATTTTATTCTGTTGGTACAATAATTAACTAGACTACAACAGCTACACCTTTGTTGTGTTTTCTACTAACTCTGTGGTTTTAAGAGAGTAAGATTATAAAAAAATTGAAGGCATAGAGAGATTCTTTGATATAATAGTACAATATAATAGATCTGCTACAGATGAAATTGAAGTTATTTCTTACCCACTCAGCTCATGAAGTCGTTCTCTGTTATATTTTAAAGGAGCTAATTCAGTCCTAAGGCAGTGGAGTGCTTCTACAGGACGGTTGTCTTCTAAAAACTCGAGAAACTTTTGCTCCAGTAAACAAAATCTCATTTTCTAAAAAAATAATAACAAACCAATTTGAAAGTGAAATCATAATAAATAGAATCAGGATAGATAATGGAAATATCTAGGAAGTTATCAAATAGTTTATAATAATAATTAGAGATTTAGAATAAAAATGAATAAGTGGATATATAGGAGAGAGACGCACATCAAAACAAAAACAAAACAAAATACATCAACCAAAAAAGACCTTTTAAATACCATCAAGAAACTAGTCATCTACTAACCGATATGTCTTCTTTGCTTTCAACTAGGATTTTGAGTTCTTTAAGTATTCCGTCAGCCTAAAGAGGGGGGAATAGGTGGGTAAGATTTGTGTATAATAAAGGGTGAACAAGATCAAACAAGCTTTTGAAGAACAACATGGAATACCACTGACCCGATTCCAGTCGCCCACCATAACACTCTGGCGAAATTTCGCCGCCGATGGATGCTCTAATCTACAACCAGACTCCGTCATTAAAGCTTCTACAGATTTGCTGTGAAGAAGAGAGGAAAGGGCGAAAGGATGTTGAGTCCCTTGGATACAAAATCCAGTAAATACACGTCAACAAAGGAGAGAAATTTTCTTGAAGTCGACATGAAGACATGTTGAACCACTTACTTGAGTCCCAAGCCTTGCAGGTACTGCCCAACTAAGCGGACCACATCTTCCTCTACTCTAGACAATAGCTTTTTCTTCAGAGGTGATTTACTATCGCCATTCGCTATGTGCTCTCCATTAGAAGTGCTTGCTTCCCCATCTTCTCTTGTTGAAGTCCGTTTTGATCTGTGCATATCGGACTCGAAGTCCAAGGAAAGGCGCGCCCTTTTTTGTGGTGGTGGAGACAGTCCACCTATCTGTTCGTCGTCAGAGGAGGCCAGGGTAGCAGATGACTTTGTGGAAAGCCAGATTGGCCACAGTTAAGACCGACGAGGAACAGAAAAATCCAGTCAAGAAGAGCTACAAAAGACTTGCCTGACTCCAAAAGCTTTTCTTCATATTATGAACTGACGTCACTTGGACGAAGGAGACTGGTACAGGCTTTGCCAAATTTGGCAAAAAACCATAACATATGATGATTGACATTGATTGACATTAGTGATGGCCAACCAAGCAAATCCCACGTTGACCTTACATACCGAAATCACTTCGTTAGAACTAGATTTAGAATTCTTGTTCAAGACTTTAGAAGGACTACTCTGGAAATGTGAAGGGAATAAGAAGCTGCACGTGACCTTGACATTGCCACTTCCGGTTTGGGACGGTCTACTGACGATGTTTGATCTCTCTATGGGGCATCCCTTGTTAAAGTCCTTCCGAAAGCCATTTGTACGTTGTGCTTGAAAATATCAACATCCAAAAAAAAACACATAAATTTAACGGCAACAATTTGTCCGAGGAGGCATGACAGGTTTTTCATCAAACTTTGTCTTTTTTTCATTGGAAGAGCTTCCTTTTGCGCCTATATTTCAATTTTCAGTTCATTTAGGTTCCTTTTCGTTAATATTTTTTCTTTCCTCTGATTTTGATCAGGAGCCAGGCTGCGGTTTCACCTTTGACGATTTCTGCTCTCCTTCCTCTCAGGTTTTCTAACTTATTCATTTTTTTTTTCATTTTTTTTCCTTTTCTCCTTTTTTGTACCCTGCAAGCAAAGGTTTTTTCTGAACCTCCTTGAGGCTGGCTGTTCTGCTCGCAGTGTACCTTCTTTGAAGCCAACACTGATTTTGAATAAATGTCATACTCACGCCAGCTTTTTGTAATCCAATTTCCTATTTGACCAGATTAGCTATGCAGACGATGTTATGGCGTGAACACACAGAAAACACTCTTTATTTTGATTAATGGTCAATTTGTATTCAAGACGGGCTATCACCCCACCCCTCCCTACGTACTAATAAATACTGTGGTTGGGACTCCTGTGGTTTAGGGGTCTCATTCCCTCTCGGTCAGTCGTTCATTATATTTTGAGTTCAGTTCCGTTAAGATGTCTCACCGTAGTTTAGGCCAATTATTAGGCCGTTTATATTTACCTAGAACCCTTAGAACTATTCAAAATGTAAGTTCGTCACTCCTTACATTTTATTCTGGTTTTATTTGATTGTTTATGGTCGTTTTCAACTGGTTTTTCCAGAGGCAGTCAAGCCGGTATATTTGTGAAGGACGTACGTTTATTACACTAAACAGAGGTCAGTTTAGATTTCTCTTTTTTCCTGTGACTAGAAATCTTATTTCTGTTCATTAATCAGCAAATATAACACTGCTTAAGACAGGATTCTTTGGAAATACTGGCTTTATTCGTTGTTTTTACTTGTTGAATTTACAGGAAGTGTGATTCTTCTCAGCTCATCTGCAAGAAAACAGAGGTATTACACTATCACCAAACCTGGACTTTGATCTTCTAAAAAAAGCCTATCTGCCATGTTTTCTTATGCTACATTCATTGTATTGATGTTTTAGATACAACAGTTTGCTAACAAGCAGTCAGGCATGTGGCATTTTTAGGGGATTTCATTCAACACCTAGTCTTTGTAAGTAGAGTACTCGACATTACCAGGACCACCTCCAACCACTTAGGGTTAGAGTGAACCCTTTAGGGGGAGGGGAAGGGAGAGTTGCACATTCCTTATAGAAAGTAAGCCTTTTTTATGTTTTTGTTTTCACAGATGAGGATAGTATTGTTGTCAAGACACCACCTTTTGCAGAGTCTGTGACAGAAGGAGATATTCGATGGGACAAATGTATGTCATCACATCAGATATAACACTGTTTCCTGGGGAGGTGTACCCAATCTTTTATTAGTCAAATGCAAGGAAACGACCCCCCCCAATCAATCAAAAGTCTTTATTAATAATCATAAGATAAATCTACATATCTTATGTTACAATATTCAATACTAAAATATTATTAAAAATAATCTATCATAGAAACTTCTTAAAAATATCAATATCTAAATATTAACCTATTAGCAAATACATTCTGAAATCTGGTGGTATTTATCTTTGGCTTGACTAACGATTTGCTTCTCAAACATGTTGTTGTCTTATATTTGGGTAAATAACTATTCAAAGGATGTGTACTTAAAGATGATGCCTTATGGTAAATATATTAGTGTCTTGTTTCCACTAAACTGCAGTACAAATTTGATGAACATCCCCAGCATAGGTTGCCCATTTTCATATCCTTTCAAAAATGAATGTTTCTTGATTGATTACTAATAATAATGATAATATTGATTAATAAGCTGTTGGAGATGCTGTCGCTGAGGATGAAGTCGTTGGAGAGATTGAAACAGACAAGGTATACAAGTAGATTGCGTACCATATAGCCAATCAGGATAGAGTATCAGCCATTTGAAGATTGGGTAAAACCATGGTCTAGTTGGCATTACAGGAAAGTAGACACATTCTCCCAGACAGTCCCACAATGCATTACAATATCAACTCGGTTCAGTTTTTTCCCTAATTCTTGGAATGTAATGTAGTGAGTTAGTGATTATATCGTCGTTCTTCTTTAGACCAGTATCCCAGTAACATCCCCAGCATCTGGTATTATTGAAGAACTGTTTGTTAATGATGGAGATAAAGTGGAGAAGGAACAACAGCTGTTTAAACTTAGGGTTACAGGTGATTATTCACATACCTAATGCACAGAGTCACGTACCACTTGAACATCTTCCTCTGACTAATGCAGGAGAAATTAGAACCAAACCTTTTGGTTCTCATGAGTCAATAAATAATAATAAATTTAATGCTTATATAGCGCTTGAACCATAAGGAGATGCTCTCATGCGCTTTACAATATAAAAAACCATGGTCAAGAAAGAAAGTGCCATTCTGCTTCTTGTGTCTGATGAATTTCTGTGTTATTTCAATGGAAAGATATATTCAATTTTTTTTCTTACCTTTTTTCACATAATTTTCAGGAGCAGCACCAAAGAAAGAACCAGAAGAAGCTGCTCCAGCTGCAGCTGCAACAGAAACCAAGACAGAGGAAGCTCCACCACCATCCCCTACCCCCTCTACACCAAGGGATATCCCCACATCTGCTCCTGGTAATTCAAACATCTCTCAAATGAGGCTCCTTTCTGATTCCACCTTGATTGTTACGAATGGCTTGATTCTTCATAGTTATCCATTCACTCATTTTCCCACTGATATATTACCCTTGTAGTTCCACCACTGCCAACGGGACCACTTCATGAACGACAAGTATCCATGCCAACTCCTGCTGCACCAACACCAGCAGCTGCTCCAATACCACCACCAACCCTAGGGATCTCTGCCGATGTTCCTCTCAAGGGAAGTCGCTCAGAGCACAGGGTAATCATCAATTTATCACTTTTGAATTTATGATGAAATCTTCTGTTTCTTTGTTTTACTATGATTTTTGATGAGTTCAGGATAATTGATAAACTATCTTCTACACTATGTTGAATCTGTTTTCAGGTTAAGATGAATCGTATGAGACAAAGAATTGCTCAGAGACTGAAAGACTCACAGAACACCTATGCAATGCTGACAACTTTTAATGACATTGACATGAGGTATGATGTTGCCTAACTAATACCCAATGGTCCCCTGATATGTACCACTGGGTATATTACACATGCTAATTGTTTTTGATTCCTTAGTAATGCAATGGAAATGCGCAAGACCTATAAAGATGCTTTTCTCAAGAAGTATGGCCTCAAGCTTGGCTTCATGTCGGTGTTTGTGAAAGCTGCTGCATATGCTCTACAGTCTGAACCAGTTGTTAATGCAGGTGAGGATGTAGCCTGCTCCATTAGTCAAGAGCAAATGAGGAGAGAAAGTAGAGGAGAGGGAATATGCTTGGCCACAATTCCGATTATTTTGAAAAACCTGTTTGCCCATGAACTGGCACTTGTGATTCATTCAGCACAAATTGTTTGACAATCACTTAGTACGTACTGTATTCTTGTCATTGCCATACTACTAATCTACCCAAGCACTCCAAGCCATTGCCTTCAGGTTTCAAAGTAATTGACAGCAAGGGATGCCCAAACTTTGCCTGAACATGGTCTATTACATGAATAAATAACATTCTAAATCACTTGCTCTTGATGTTCAGTGATTGAAGACAATGAAATTGTGTACAGAGACTATGTGGATATCAGTGTGGCTGTGTCAACACCAAAGGTACTTTTCCTAATGATATTACTTTAATACTTATCATCATCATCATCATTAATAAATGTGTTGTTGATTTCATGAACCAGGGTCTTGTTGTGCCAGTGATTCGCAATGTGGAAACAATGAACTTTGCAGACATTGAAAAGACAATAAACCATCTAGGAGAAAAGGTAAAGCACCCTGCCCACTCCTAACCTACTTTATCATTACCGGGTTTGTCAGAATGCATCTAGCTTGAGTACTTGTCAAAGTCTTTTGTTCATTGATATATCCTATATTATGATAGTGGACCTTGCATTTAAACTAGGACCATTGGTATCAAATACTATTACTAATTTGATGGCTATCCAATACAGGCTAGAAATAATGATTTGGCTATAGAAGACATGGATGGCGGGACATTCACCATCTCAAATGGGGGTGTGTTTGGTTCTCTAATGGGCACTCCTATCATCAACCCACCCCAGTCAGCTATCCTTGGAATGCATGCTATCAATGATAGACCAGTTGCCATCCATGGAAAGGTAGGACATAGAAAACCCATGACTAGACAGGCTTTGTCATCTCAAATACTTTGTAATGACCCAGAAGCTGTTTAAGGGTTGATATAGCAGGAGACACTGCCTGTATCTGGTATGATAACACATAGTCTGTGAAAGGTCCTGGATGCCTGACAAAGTGAATGATTGTTTCTTTCAGGTTGAAATACGTCCAATGATGTATGTTGCTCTCACCTATGACCACCGTCTTATTGATGGCAGAGAAGCTGTCACTTTCCTTAGAAAAATCAAAGCTGCAGTTGAAGACCCTCGTGTTCTAATGCTTGACCTGTAGTTCATTGCACCTCTAGTAATATGATGACATTTTGATCTTGAAACTTTCACTTGTGTCCAGAAATGGCTTCATGATTTTTTACCAGTAGAGTTACCTAGATTTGAATGATATATTTCATGATAGTGTTCTGGATGATACAGTTGTGTCTTGCCCACTTTGCTACATGTCAAATAATTGTCCATCAGGAGACGTCAGTCTTAGATTGCTGAATTTCCAGGGTTTTTTTCAGGATTTGCTTTTCCTGATACATTTGTTTGATATATTCTCATGAAGTACGCTGATCTTTATTTTTGGTATTAAGTTTTTAGTCTACATTTTAAAAAATTCATTCACAAGTAAAAAAGCCTACCACTTATTAGAAGAGTTCTCCTTTTTTCTATGAATGGCTTGAATAATTATAGTGGTGTGTTGGTTTTATGGGAAAAGTATAAACAAAGATATACATCTCTGCAAATGGTTTCAAGGAAGGATCAGTTCATGTCAAATGTTTGCTCTTGAAATCTCCACTCTTTTGCTTAGCACCAGGAGACAAACATTTGTCAAGTTTGGTAAACATTCTGCTATTAAAGGAAAACAATGCTCAAATGCAAAAGATAGATCTGAATAGGAAAAGTATACAGCTATTTCAAAAAAGGTTGAAGGGGAGAACGGCAAATGGCGAACGGTGATTGGCGATTGAACGACCGAAA
>WUCR03212915.1:0-14749 GCA_009858155.3 Phymanthus crucifer
GGACATTCTGTATTCCATTGGGAAAACTTTCCATTGTTTGGCTGGTTAATCAAGCATAGCCGGGATCGGTCTATTGGAAAACATCGGAGCCAGCTCACTCTTTCCCGTGTTCGCTAGCCTGCGTAGTGGGCCAAAGGGATGGGAGGCCTGTGGGTAAGGGGACGGGGGGATTGGGGAAGGGAGGATACGTTTTCGCTTAAAAGCGCTCATTTTTCGGAGGGCCCTGGCTGGGGAAAGGGAGGGGGTCCTTTTCCTATTCCCTGCCCAAATCTTAACCAAGTCTCGGGGCCCATAATCCTACCAGCCTATGTTTTGCTCAAATCTCGTTCACGATCTACATCTCAACCTAAATTTAAACCTTAATTTTCATAATCTCGATGTCAACATAAATCTTCTTAATCTCAGTCTAAATTAAAATCCCAATATGCTTACGAATTTACGCGAGATGGATTGGATGGAGTGTCGGAATGAGAATGTACAGGAAAAAATATTGTTCTGTAAACCAATCAAATGACACCAGACATTTGTTTATCCAATCAATTCACATGAAACGAGACATTTGCTTATCCAATCAAAATGCTTTGACACACGTGCACTGTTTTAAAATTCAGACGAAATTTGTCGAGTCAATTGAACGGTCACGTGATGCGGGGCGCGCGTCATCGTGACGAGGTGAATACTGTATTTCGCTTTTAGTTATAAAACAAATACCGAGTATTTTTATCCTTTTTGCTGATTCACAAAACTAGTTTTCCTTTCCTTTTGTCTTCTTTTGTTTTGTTGTTTGTTTTCTTCTTTTTCTCCCTGTCTCTTCTTTTTTCTCTTTCTTTCTCTCTCTCCAACTTTATTCCTTGCTAGCCGATGTTCCCCCTCCCTCGCGTACGAGAAACTCTGCTAGCAGGAAGACTTTTCCATTTCAAGAAAGTATACAAAAAATACCTGAATCACTGTCGTGTGCTGAGTCATCCAAAGGCTCATCTCACGCACACACGGCCACGTCACGCTATTGCTGAACAAAACTGAACTGTAAACAAAACACCGTATTTATAACATCTATTCTTCTTTTAAGTAAATAATGTAGTTTTTCCAATTATAATTCTCATCTCTCGTGTACCATATCGTGTAACATTCTTTTATCATACTCGTTTATTTTAATACGAGGTTCAACTGTGTTTCTTTCGGGTTTAGTTTAATATCATCAAGACCAAGCTGTTCTAAGAGTCGATGCTTAGTAAACTGATATTTGCTCAGCCGTTCCCTTTCAGTGAATAGCTCACGTAAGGGGAGAACAAAACATTTTTCGCATAATAATGATAATATGGTATAGTCTTGAAAAACACGAAAAGATTTTAGTTTTAAGAAAACAAAATTTTAGAACAATGTTTGAGATTTTCTACCCCTTTCTTCATTAAAAGCCAGCAAAATTTTGATGATTTCAAGTTTTCGTGTTCAGGTTGGAAATGTTCTATTATGATTTGATTGACAGCTGGAATGATTGACGTAGCACATACGTAACTGAAGTGTACAAAAGTATACACAACAACTTCGAGCTCATTGTGAGTGTAGGTCTTTTGAGGCATTAGCGAGCTCAGAGCAATGTCTTTTCTTCAAATTTTTCTCGTTCTTTATCTCGCACAAGCGACTCATTCTCAGCTGAGATGGATCGAACTGTTCAAGTCGAATTCATCAGCCCCGAGTGCTCGAAGCGATTCGTCGATAGGTTTCGACGCGACCTCGAACAAAGTTGTGATCTTTGGAGGTAGAGGGGCAAGTAGCCTTGGAGATACGTGGTTGTTCGATTTATCGTCCAAAAACTGGTCAAAGGTGGACGAGACAGTCCAGGGCGATGGCAAATCAATTCCTGAGCCGAGGTTTAGCATGGTTTTCGGCTCCAAAGACAGGAACTTTTATATCACTACAGGTGAATTTAGTGGCGGGGGACAGAAAATCTTTTACAACGATGTCGTCAAATTCGATATGGCTTCTCAAAAATGGCAAAGAATTGAGCCCAAGAGTAGCTTAAAACCCGAGACGCGTTACGGTAGCGGTGGAGGGATCCATCCCTCGGGTGACGGCCTCTATGTTACCCACGGCTTCGCTGAAATACGATACTCCGATACCTTCAAATTCGACTTGAAAAACGAAAAATGGGAGACGAAATTCGAAGGAACAAACAGCTACAATCCCAGTTATCCACATGCAAGATGCTTACACTCTTCTGCTATGACAGGACCAGACGAATTTATTATGTTTGGGGGCTGTTTAGGGTAAGTTATGAACTATAAAAACTCACTCGATAAAGATAGAATTTATTCAAATTGACAATAACAATGATTGCGTGACCTTGTGACATAGATGTAATCTTACGTAATGAGGTACTAACTTATAAAAAAACATTAATTAAACTCTTTAGGAAAGTTTTTAAATTTCTTAAAATTGATATGTAAGTGTTTGCACAGCTCAGGGAATCGGTTAAAGTAGTTTTAACTGATTCTGAAGTTGGAAATTTGAGATATTCTTTCAAATCCAGCTGGCGTCACACATTTGACTGCTGCGTAAGTAATGAGCTGTCATTTCCAAGTATTCAAAAAGGATTAGGAATCGTTAACACAACCACTTCCATGATTCATTCCTAATCCTTTTGATATCACTTTTCTCTCGTATAAAGATTTATCGAGCATTTGAACATTATCTTTCAACGAAAATTACAAATTATTTTCAAGATTATGTTAAAGGTAATGAAAAGAGTTTTCCCACTTTGTCAACATTTGTTTAAGGATTTAAGGCACCTTGCTTGCTATGTACACAAACATTTACAACGTCGAACCTAATTTAACTACTCATTTAATCTTGCCAATTAAATATTCAATAATAAGGACAAAAGATTGTTATTCTCATAAAAGAGTTTGAAAGAAGTCGACGAAAGTCTGAGCATTTAGCCCTTAATGAGCTGGGTTATCGCTTTTTAGGCGTTGAGAAATGAGGTCAAAGAACTTGACGAACGGGAGCTCAGTAGAAACACAGAAAGTAAAAGTTTGAAAGAAATTAGGAAAGAAAAATAGAACTGATAAAAAGAAGAAGGGAGATTACTGTGCGGATACTCCAACCACGACCACTTTGATGTTTTAGTACAATTAGCCAATCATATCGCTGGATCTAGCAATAATGATAACAAGTTTCGTAACCAGCCAATTATAGATGGCCCATAAATGAAATAAGAGCTTGAGAAGCGATAATCTGATTGGCTAATGCTGTTATGATCAGTTTTATCAGAGTTTAATTTTACTGTTATCTGATTGGCCAGTTTTATGCAAGTGGTCGTGGTTGGAGTATCCGCACAGTAAATAGGAGAGGAAGAAGGAAAGAAAGGAAGCAAGGAGATGAGCAAAGAAAAGGAAGTATGAAAAAAGAAAGGAAAATAGGTTAAAAAATAAATTAAAAAAAAGGAGAGAGAAGGAAAGTAAAGATGTGTCGATGTAAGGCAGCGCAAAGTTAAATTTGACTAAAAATGTTTTCAAAGCTTTCACCTTATGCGATGAAAAATGAAAGAAGCATAAAAACTCAGACGCCTTTCTTTGATTTGTGCTTTAGTGGAGGTGGAACAGGTGGTCCTTGTCCTTCTGAGGACGGCTGGAAATACAATGCAGCCAAGAACACGTGGACGCTGTTGAGCCAGTGCGCAACACCCCGGATGTACTCGGCTATGGCGATGCTACCATCACGTGATCCCGGTATCAGGAGAGCGGTGCTGTATGGAGGAAGAGAGAAGACTGGGTCTGTACTCTATGTAGGTATTTCATTCTCTGGTTGGTATTCTTGGTTTGCAGTCATTCCCAAGAGAGCAAAATAACAAAAGGCATGTCCGCCATTTTGGAAGACATAACAAAGAACTCATTGAAAATTCTTTTGTCAAGTTCTTCCAACATGGCGGCCGTGACGTCTATTGCAAACGAAGAATGCTATGAATCTTATTGGACGAAGGGGATGATGGGTGATGGCTTTAGAGTGGGAGAGGTTGAGGTTTGCATTGTTGTATGATCAGTACTTTTTCTTTATCAGACTGCTGAAGCTCCTTCAAACGAGATCATCATATTTGATCCAGACACCGACAAGTGGTCGAGGAAAAAAATAGGGGTAAGGGAACGTTTCACAGGGAGGGGGGCAGGGGGATTTGGGGGGGGGGGCATTGATATAAATCAGGCTCAAAAGGGGGGGACCAGGCAAACAAATTAAGTTAAGAGGGGGGAGCCATGTCTCCAATTTCATTAACTATGGGGTGGGTCACTTTTCTTAAACCAACAGAGAGGGGGGAGGGGCAGATTTATTTGTAAGGAAAACGCACCCTCCCCTTCCCCCCCCCCCTGATAAAAAATGAACGGTACATAGATGGAAGAAGTTTGTAATGGAGTGAAGGCAAAGCAAGCTACGACCGATTTCAACTTGAACTTATTTTTTCAGGGTGAGGTGCCAATCAAGAGGTTTGGTCACGTGATGACCACAACACCTAACGGTATCATTATGTTCGGTGGCGTAGGCTCTAAGTAAGTTACCATTGAGATTTGTGTTCTGCCTTACAACCCACAGTGTTCTTTCTGGTCCATCAATGCTTGCATGTCTCTTGCTGTCCTTGGATGGCACAGTCGGTTAGGCGGCTTTCACTCGGATATCAAGTTGCCGACATCTTGGATTTGAGATGCATCAAAACGAGACTGGACGTGCAAAGATGTTAGGCTGTAGCGTTTTCTCTGTTTTTCTATGAAAGAGATGTCTAAGGAATATTTTTCAACGGCAATGCGATATCTGAACGCGTAAAACAGAGCACTGATAGAGAGAGGGGGTAAAATGAGAGTATCAACACCTTCTGGTTTATTACGGGTCATTGACGGTTATGAACTACCGGCGTAAAACAAGAACCGGACGCTCTAACTCTTTTACCTTGGTTTCTCCTTCCAGCGGCAAACGCTTGAACGATATATGGTTACTTGAGGGTAACGTGACAGACGCTGACCAAACCCCTAGCCTTGGTAAATGCGATTCCTTCACCTTCAATCTGATCATGTTGCATGGCATCTTCATGTTCATTGGTTGGGGCGTGCTACTGCAGCTGGGCGCTTTCTTTGCTCGTTATTACCGACATAAGGACCCATGGTGGTTCAATATGCACAGGGGGCTACAGGTAATGATAACATTTTACTAGGGAGGGGTGGGTGAATGAAGTGTTTACCCTACGTTTTAAATGGCTTTCTATCAAGCTTAAATACTGTGAGTAGTTAAACTAACACCATTGAATTGTCCAGATTGCAGGTCTTCTGTTCGCCATTGGAGGTTTCGTGTGTGGTGTTCTATCAGTCCCCTTTGGTCACTTCAAGTTTGCACATTCAATCATTGGCCTGGACGTGATGATCGTTGGCTTACTCCAGCCAGTCAATGCCTTTTTGTAAGTCCAAAATCAAACTCTTTTGTCCATATTCATAAGAGTTGTCGAGGTAACTTAGGAAACCTTGGATGTTAGACTGTTAGTCTCGCACCGTTATTTTTCCAGTTCGTCTTCTTTAAATCTTTGTCACTAACAAATACATGTCTTTCTAGCCGTCCCCATAAGTTCCCCGACGGTTCCAGATCCATCAAGCGTATTATCTGGGAATGGTACCACAAGCTGGCTGGCCGCGCAGCCCTGATACTAGCCCTGATTAACATATCACTGGGAGTGTTCCTGGCCGTGATGCCAACAGTGGCCTGGGCCCTATGGTTTGGGTATCTAGGCCTCTTGTGCCTGTTGTACGTGGTGATGGAAGTGAAGCTTAGGATGAACAAGAGCAAGACTGGAGCTTCGGACTTAGCAATGGAGAAGAAATAGCCCAAGGCCGTCGAGTTGTTAATGTACTTCGTAATCTCATACCCAGTATCCACGTCCGTCATGGTCAGCACAAACAGATGCAACCAAATCCTCTTTTTTCTCGGTGCTCGCCAAGAGGGTTATAGCCCTTTCCAAGCATTCCCGGATGTACTTGCCACAGCCTCGGTTGGGATACATCACACTTGCCGACATAAATTTCATTAGATGATTAAACAAAAGGACACTGATTAGTCAATAACCTATTTGGCTCATTCAGCACGCTGGAATCTTTGATTGCTTTTTTTCGTCCAATAAGGGAAGGGCTGCTGGTAAGTACATCCGGGAATACTGTGGATCAGGCTGTATCTTTCAAGACGTTTGTCATAGGAAGAAAGAACTTTTATAATTTAGTTAGAAAGGAATAAAATATAAAGACAAAATAAGGAGTTCAGCTTCGGTGTTTTTCTTCTATCTTTTAAATATATTCCGGCCCTTTCTCACTAAATTACAAAGGTTCTTTCTTCCTATGACAGCCTTCTTGTAACTAAGTGTATCCACTCCTTGCACAACTTAAGAACAGAGTTTCACTTTGAAGACAAAGTAACAAGTTAAAAAAGATTACAGTCGTACCATGTAAACATCACATGTAACCAGTCATTTTTTGCATTCTCGGTTAAGTAAGTATCCTCGTAATAAAAAAATTAATTTGACATAATAATTACATAAAATTACAAATAAAAATCAACTATGTTAATTTATCATTTGAGTTGCAAATAAACTAAATTTGAATATTGTAGTAGGATGGTCAGTTAGTAGGGCGAAATTCACGAAGGAATTTCTTAGCTTCCATTCCCTCTGGAGTACTCTCAGTTTTTGTTTTGTTTTTCGTTACGAAGAAGATATCGGATGTAATGCAGGCTAAATACAAGACATTGGCATAGGACATAGGCTACTCTGTTCGGAATGACATTCCATCTTTCTGATTTGCTTCAAGAACGTCCGCCATCTTGGATTTGGAAGAGCCTGTCAATGGGTGTCCTGGGGACACGACTATCTTCATCTCTTCAAACAGACCTTCCTCGTCAGAGTGTAATCAGTATTCTCTAATGAAATATCTCTTGTCTTTCTCTTGAGAATAAGATTCTTAGTTTGAGTTGTATCCATATTCATGTGTCTCGTTTCTTTGAGTAACAGCTAAGCAAAAAATAACACAGGGGACCGACAAGTGGTCTATGATAGGGAAAAAAGCTCTCAAAAGAAAAATATCACCAATCTAGGTCTTAGACCATCAGCAATCTGAATCAGACCCCTCACAATAACTCGTTTCTACGCTTCGCGTATCCACGAGTTAAAACTGCAAAGACGCTCTTTCTTCACGAGAATTGCTGACCAAGAGGAATGCGGGCTCGCGGTTATGAGATGGAAGACTGCATCATAATCTGCAATTGGTTGTCGACTGTTTGTTGAGAAAGTCCTCTATGTGCTTGATGGTCTGCAGCACGTTGGAGAATTCCTGAGTCTGTTTACGAAGGCGGGAATTGATCTCGTGTATGCTAAAATATAATAGGGAGTCTTTTAACGTTTTATAGATGATATTGCTACCCTAAAACAACTTTTGAGCTGATCTTAGTCAGGACATGGCTAACTCACAGATGGAAGCCTGGAACAACCTCTGGGCTGATCTAAGTCAGGGCATGGCTAACTCACAGATGGAACCCTGAAACAACCTCGATCTTTAACAATATACTTTTTTCATTCATTGCAGAGATAAGTAATTTTCCAACATATAAACTACCAGAGAGATGTTATATATTATATATACCATTAAAGTTTGGCGTAATTTCCTTTGGAATATAACCCAAGCGACGGTCATCTGTAAAGCATTATCAAGGAAGAAAGGAAATAATACTCAAGGGAATGGCCCTGATATGAACCTGTTGAAAATGGAAAGATCTGTTGCTTCGATCAAGAAGCACAAGTCAGAGAGGATGGTGACACTTCAGTTCGAAAGCCATGGAACTTGATCCCTCATCAACCTTGTTTACCAGAAAGCAGAGAAAGCAGATGAGAATGTCAGAGAAGCAAGCCATTCCAAGATTGAGAAACAATTCGATTGAAAAGGCATTGCTGTGTGTCGTAAACGTTTTTTTATCCAAGCCATCCTGCGTTCGTTTTCTTATAATTGTCTCAGATATTTCCCAGCAATCTTAGTCTCTCACTATAGGTTCTACGTGGCCCCTAGTTCCCTTAGCAATTTTCAAGAAAGGACATCATTCCCTCAAGCAACTGACAAGGAAATTTTTAATTAGTGTCTAAATAACCCCTGCCCGTCCTCCCCCCGGCCAAATACATAATAAACGAAACCTTAGTCACCACAATAATCACTGCAATGGCTGATAAACATCTTATTGGAAGGTTATTCTGGTACAAGGGAAAAGACAATGGGCTGTGTACATCCAGAAACTCTTGAGGGGGTTGAAACGTGTAACGTTGGAACCATGCTCCGGAATATTCAAAGGAGCTTTAATACCATATTTGGATGTAAGGCTCGATTCAAGATGGCCGCTCCAATCACGTATCTAAGTTTTCGCGTATTTTAGGAGAGATTTATTGAATTTCTCAATGTTATTTTAGAAATACTGTCTTTAAATTTAGTTTTTGGGGATTTTGGAATCAAACAAAATGTTAATTACTGAGAAAAATTCGCGGACCAAGATTTGAATATTCCGTAGCACCGCACCAAAGAAATGTATAGTTGTTACACGTTTCAACCCCGTTGTGAGTTTCTGGTAAATCCCAGCCATATTTGCTTAGGAACATAGGTTTCAGAGTATTAGAAATTATATTTGTTTAATACATTATTATTATTTTGACGAATCCACATTGTAATATAATCCAAACAGAAATTATAAAGAAAAAGGATGTAAATACATTTTTACTGTGCTTGTGATTTGGTATTTTGCTGTATTTTTATGTAAAAAACTGACATGACGAAATCTTTGCAGAATAAAAGATATAAAAAAGACGAAAAAAATCATCACTGTATACCAATAATGCGTAGCCGTGAGGTCCCTGTGGTTATTTCTTGGACATCCTTTCTCGATTTGGGCTTCTAGGCTGATTTCAAGATGGCGTAAGACAGTTTAAAGTATTTCTATTATGTGCTAATCAAGAGAAAATGAGATAAGAAAAGGAATCCCTGGTACCCATCATATCAGCCCTTCGCTTTATTTTTAGAATAAGAGCAATTGTTTCCAAGCCCGCGCGGCCACTATTCGTTCATCGCCTCCTTCGATCTGACCAATCATGTTCCGTTTCTAAAATACATACAAACCTAAAAATAGAACGAAGGGCTGATATGAAGGGTACCAGGGATTCCTTCTCTTATCTCATTTTCTCTTGGTGCTAATTTTTAACAAGCTTCGTTTTCATCTTACACTTCGACAGAAAAAATTAAAAAAAAAAGAAGAAAAAAAAAAAACAAAGAAAAAAAACCCAAATAATGACTTAAAAAGAATGTACCCGTTCAAATTAACGCTTTTGAATGAAATATTTTTGGCATGGAACACATGTTTTCTCAGATGAACGTGTGTTATTTCTCATAATGCACCAACGAAAGTCAACGGTGTTGCGAGGAAAGGGGAGATTTCAAAAACATCCCTTAAAATTAATGAGACATATTTGGTTGATACATGAGTTCAGTGAAAACGTTTAATCCCCAACTTTTTAAAACAATTTAAAACCAAGATTACAATTCATATAAGATTCGTAAACAGCGGACTATTGATTTAACTGCTTGAACTGGTTTAACATTTATACTAGATACATTTGTTTTTCTACTTGTTTGTAGTGAACATCACATTAAGATTTTCTTTAGTAAACGGACGAATTTACTAAGATACAATCCTTGCTGCCACCACCGACTACAAATGCTATATCTATTGCTAAAGGTATGTCCTTATTCGACAAAAGTTGACAGTTTGCATGCATAAAATACCTTATCTAAATATCAAGATCCTTGTTTATTTCCTTTGTTTCAGATTGTTGCACCTTCCATCGATGTAGGTGTCAATCACCTTGATGTCTACCAACTTGAATGTATCCACCTTCAAAGGGTTGTCACTCACTATCACAAGGTCTGCTTTCTTCCCGACTGTCAAACTACCAAGCTCCTTCTCCTTGTGGATCTGCCACGCTGCATTGATGGTGTATGCCTTGAGTGCTTCTTGTATCGGCACGCGGTACTCCTTCCCATAGACAACGTCTGGTGCACCTTTCCTTGTTCTTGTAACTGCTGTCATCATATTGGCAAACGGTTCAGGAGGCAAGGGATATGTAGGATGATCCTGATGGATGGTCCAGCAGAGCTTGTGTTTGGTGGCCAAACTCAGTGGAGCCCAACGATTCGTGCGCTCTGGTCCAAAAATGGACTCGGAGTATGCCTTTGCATAGAAATACAGATGTTGCACAAAGAAAGATAAAGCTAGGTTCAGCTCAGCAGCCTTAATCATGTGACTTTCTTCACAAAGGCCAAGATGCTCCATGCGGTGACGACGGTCAGGTGCCTTGGAGGTCTGCAACACCTTTTGAAAATATGAATAACTGTCAGAGAATGAAGTAAATGATGGAAGGGGGCTCGTTGACATGGATTAACTTTACACTGTGGGTAGAATTCTAACCATTCGAAAAATTCTACGTTTAGATATCGTACGGTGAGAACCGTAAATTAATCTTTTTTCCATACCGTTATCGTGTCTGTACCCCAATTCGAACGGTCCGTTTCCCATTCATACAAAGTCCCGCTCTAAGGGTTTTTAAGGCCGAAAGCCGGAAGGGCTACTGACTTGCAGGCTATGAAATGAAAGCGACTACTAACATCACCAGGGTGCCTTAAATTCGCATTTTCGATACATTACGAAAGTCAAAGGTTTTTCTATACATTTAAAGATTTAAGCCTGTGAATAGGTCATCCACAGTATTTCAACTTCCCTGCTGATGTTATGCGATTAACTCTCCGACATCAGCACGGGTCCTTCAAAGTTACCGAGACATTAAGTTCAACGTGCAGGGTAAATTTTCAATCTCTTAGCAGTGAAGCTTTGTGTGTATTTTAGGAGAAGCGGTTGGAAATGTAAGAATTTATGAAGAATTTTCATGCAATACACTAAGAGACACCACATATGGGCAACACGGGCAACTATAAAGTCTGTTGATGAAACAACGAGAATCTTACCTTTTCATACGTCTTCAGAACCTGCTCCACTGCTCGTTCTCCATGAGTATGGGCAGAAACCTGATATCCCTGGTCATGCCAATACTTGACGGTCTCCAAGATAGAAGCATCATCAAAGTTCAGCGTTCCATAGCACGGAGGTGGAGGGAACCCAAGTAGTTGAGTCAAGTCGGTATCAAGGAATGCTTCACGTATTGCTGCTGTACCACAATGAGGGGACCCATCTGCGACGATCTTGATACCAGCGATCCAGAGTTTGTCGTTTTCTTGGATCTTTGTTCCGCCTTTCTTCTTTTGTTTAGGCAGCGAGACATCGCAGCATCTGAGGATTTTGGTCTTGGCTTGTTCTCCTGGACCATGAACCATCTTATACAGACCCAGACGTACAGGGCAGTCGGGCTTTGCTGACTTCGCTTGGATAAGGGCGTCAACATCTGTGGGTATGTAGCCCATTTCAGTCAGCGTAGTGAACCCACACCTGGCATATTCGTCCCACTGTTCTTCTAAAGATCTTGAAATCTGCTCGCTCGTTGGCTGAGGAGCGTTGGCCATAACCTTGAGCATCGCCGGCGCTTCTAGCATTTGGCCCGTTAGCTTTCCATTGGCATCCCTCACAAAGACCCCTCCGTCTGGATTTTCAACGTCTTCAGGAATTCCAGAGACTTCGAATGCTTTGCGATTGGACCAAGCGACGTGACCACTCTGTCCAATCATATATATAGGGATTTTGGTTGAATAGGAATCCAACACATCAAAATCCAGCCTGGGTAAAGTAGGGATCATCTCGGGATCCCAGCCAAGAAACAAGCACCATTCACCACTGGCTGGGTCAGTAGCGGCCACGGTTGTTTCGATGAGCTCCTTGATCTGGTCGTAGGTGTCGTATTTGTATGCGCCACAGTTGACGTACATACATCGATTCAGAATCATTTGGATTGCATGCTGATGGGGCTCAATGAAACCGGGAAGAAGAGTTTCCTCTCCTTGAAGCTCAACTACTTTTGTCCCTGGACCAGCCAACTTGAAAGCTTCGGTTTTCTTCCCGACGAAAACGATTTTGTCGTTTTTAACGGCAACAGCTTCAGCCGAAGGCAGAGAGTCATCCATGGTGACGATGGACCCTCCATGAAAAATAACATCAGTTTTCAACATGTTGGATTCAGTTGAAATCTTCGGTTCTTTCAATCTGTCCACAAGGTTGTATCTTCACCGACAAAGCACGAATGCTGTGTGAGGGAGTAGTTTGGTCTTTATATCTAGAATCAGCGAGCATCATATAACTTACGTGTTAAGCTGGCATTGGATATTTCAGAAAAGGGGCGTTCGTTGTGAATTGAGCCAGAGTTTTACTGCGATTTTCATAAATACGCGGACACCGAAGTTACGAGTTGCCCGTGAAATTTGCTTTATTCCCTGCTGCCAGTCAAAAATATGAAAGGTCACTGGAAAAATCGTGTCTTCTCCAGATCATGGAAATTTTGACTTCTAACAAATTTCCAAGAAACTTCCATACCATGGAAGCTGAGTGTCCAAAAGGTTGGAAGTATCATGGAAATATGTTGGAAGTCACAATGACTTCCATGTTCTGGAGAGGATACGATTTTTCCAGTGGTAACGACTGATTATCATTGATTGACGGAAGCGTAAACGCCGTTTCGCACGTTGGTATTTGAACTTCACTGTCCGCGTAATTATGAAAATCGCAGTAAAAACACCCTTTTAAACCTTGACATTAAAAGCACCTCCGACTGAGCTCGAGAAAATTCTCATCTTTGGACGGATACCAAAAATGGTATTCGATTATTGATATAAGATAAAGTTCATTAATTTATCTCGGCACTAGAAAAAAGCACTTTGAATGTAACCATAAAACGTATGTTATGGTTTTGGTGATGACGGCCAAGTAAAAGATTGTCTGCATATTGGCAAATTTGCAGACTTTTGTATTGAGAAGGGTATGCGAATGAAAATATATCTGCCGATGATATAACTACTAAGATCATCAACATTTGTAAAATTGCTAAAGGGATGGTACTGTTTCTGGCGTTTGCTAATGCTGGTGATGGTGTTGGTTGTTTTACTCAATTACTTCAAAACGTTTGAATTTGCAGCTGCCATTTTAATATTTTGGTAATTTAACACGAGAGCTTTTGAAAAAAAGGTTGAGTTTCTTAAGTACGTGTACGTATTTGCGAAATGAATGCTGCCACCCTTTCACTGAAAGTCCATACTCTCTCCATGAGTTGTATGTACGCCTAGCTTGTGTCTATCGTGTTGACTGATTTCTGAATCAAGTGTTCTGTTTCTGCCATAGGAAGTCTCTGTCAGCTCAAAACCCCTGTTTTGCAAGGTCATGACTGCTGGCATTCGCCTTGTTGTTGTTAGTGGAGATGGATTACGCACTGCACGTTGGAATACAACAAGCCTAGTTAGAAATGGATAGCCGAACTCGGACATGCGCACAATGTACACGAAGAAATTGATAGGAGAATTACAATATTGCAAAAGTTTTATAAAAAACACAAAATCCCATGTTCAATATTACAAGCTTCGCCTTTGGTCAGGAATTGATCCTAGGGTCGAATTGTTCCCAAGAACAGAAGCAAACTACTTGTAGTTTAATGTTTGTACACTGCAGGGGAGTAGCCCATTTTGGCAAGTCACTAGCGAGCACGTTGTATGTAGGATTTTCGATTCAAAGGCCTCAGGAACTTCAGGAGTCCTATCAATCTTCCGCCGTTAATTCTTACCTCGTACCACCGAAAAAATTCAAATTCTAGCTAATACTGAAAGAGAGAATCTGAAAAAGCCTTAAAGTTTTTAGTACGCTCGTGCGTACTAGCGTAAAGAAAGCTACCACCCTTTCACTGTGAGGTCATGCTCTTTCAGGTGTCCCCAGGACGAACATTTACTGCTTATCTCCTTGAGTTGTTCGTAAGCCTAATCATGTTGACTGATTTCTGAATAAGGTGTCCTTTTTGTTTCACAGGACGTCGCTGTCAGTTGGAAACCTCATTTTTCGCGCGCTTTTTAATCTTTTACTGCTTGTCAGTGTGTCGTCACGTTCTCCAGATTGGAAGACTTTGAGGATTGACAGCTTCATAATGAGCTAACGAAAGTTTGTGGCGTGGGGATGGGGACTTCAAAAATATTATTGAGACCTGTTGATACACGAATTTAGTGAATAATTTTGTTTAATTCATAAGTTGAAGCCAAGATTACAATTATATAAGATTAATAGGTATAGGCTTTGTAAGCATCAGTTGATTTAACTGCATGGTTAATTAATCTGGTTTAACTTTTCAAAATACATTTGGTTTTCTACTTGTTTGTAGAGAACATCACAATGTGATTTTCCTTAATAAATGCATAACAATCCAAGTTGGCATTATAATTGATGCCACCGACTACAAATGCTATTTCTATTGCTGAAGGTACGTCCTTATTCAATTAAAGTTTTCCTTTTACATACGTAAAATACTTTATCTAAACATCAAGATCCTTGTTTATTTCCTTTGTTTCAGATTGTTGGACCTTCCATCGATGTAGGTGTCAATCACCTTGATGTCTACCAGCTTGAATGGATCCACCTTCAAGGGGTTGTCACTCACTATCACAAGGTCTGCTTTCTTCCCGACTGTCAAACTACCAAGCTCCTTCTCCTTGTGGATCTGCCACGC
>WUCR03213267.1:0-14744 GCA_009858155.3 Phymanthus crucifer
ATCAACTGGAAAAGGCTTAGTGACTATTTAGGGTTTTCATGTGACGTCACACGTTAGAAACATTTGTTTCATCTTAAAAAGAAGTTGGTATTCACAATTGCCAAGATCGCATGTTTTTCAGATATGATTTTTTGAAAACACGAAAATTTACAAAGAAATGTATATTGGCAGGCAATATCCCCCCAACACACACAGGTATAACAGAAAGCATCGCGGATCAGATTTATTACCGACAATTTCCCCGAGATTTTTAGTAATGTTCTCGCTCTTTTTCTTCAGCCATGGACCAAGCAAGCATTGCTGGTTTATCCTGTTCTGTGGTTGCTCTCGTCATACTACTAGCCCTATCGCTTTACACATTCCTAAAGGGCTGGGACCAAATCTTTGGGTCGAACAACTGGAATGTAAATAATGAAGATATGACAGCCCAAAACATGTACCAAGAAAGCTGCTCCAACCCTCGACATAATAGCTTCACTTTTGACCATCCTCTCGCGGAAAGTTCCACAGAAATGAACCTGTCGACTAATCCTGATGACAAGGGGATTACTAAGGTTGAGATCAACAGCCATGTGCATGACACAAGCTTTTAGAAAAAGATAGGACATTGATCGCAATCTTGTCCACGAAGCAAAAACAGAGAACTGGATGATGCAAATTAAACAGAAAAGAACTCTATAGTAGAGTGTAAATACCTCGGAATGGCGAATAGCTGAGGCGCAATGTTTTCCCATTTCAGACCAAATGCATTTCTCTTGGAAATAGTTCCTAGGTCGATTGAACTTCACATGACATATGTTTAAAGAAGGCATATATAAAGAAAGGAATGATAGTCAAGGGAATGGCAGGCGGTTTAAAATAGAAGTATGGCTGCACGCATAAAGAGTGTTAATTGATAAAGACTTTGATGGATTAATTGTAGATATACATAGAAATCATAATTAGGTTTATCCAATAAAAATTATACTTTTCAGGGGCGGATTTAGGGGTGGTGACTAGTCACCCCCCTTTTTTGGCCAGTAAAATCTATCTTTTTAATCAAATTTGATTTCATTTTTAGAATTCCTTCAAACATGGTTCGGTATCCGTTAGTTATCGGTAATTTTAGACCAATTACGGATCACGTGAAACCCCCTTGCACACCATACGTATAATAATGTCCACTCAAACTTTTAAAATTTCAGTCATCCCCCTTGCAAAAATCCTGGATCCGCCTCTGCTTTTTCAAATGACTTAAATTTTTGTTAGACTGTAGGTAATCTCCCCATACCTATGACCAGTCCCTTTCCCTGTGCAATTTTCTAAGCAACTCGTCTTGCATTATTTTTGTTGCCCGTAGTGTTGCACGAAGTGGAACTCAAGTCTATCTAACCTCCGTTCATTAGCATGCCAATATAAAAGCGGCCAAATGATGCGATCATGCAAATGTACTATCCGTTAGAAAGACATTTTGCGGCCTTATTAGTAATAATAACGCGAAAAATACAAATGGAATCATTGTTCTGTACCAAGGATTGAAAACAGCGAGACGAAAGTTGTTTGTTAATACGAAACTGTTGATGAAGTTTTGCTCCATTGTTTGTCTTCAGTGAAGCATTGTCATTGACGTTAGTCGACCACCAATACATGATGGCAGTTTTACCAAATATGGTCACAAAATTCGCACCAAAACAAGCGCTAAAATTAGCGCAACAAAAAAGATTTATTAAAGTGTCTATTCAAGCAGTTTTTTCGTGCTACATGGGGACACTTTCACTCACATTTGATTAACACTCAACTCACTTGCAACTTTTAAGGAGAAAAGTATGGTTATCTTGATCAAGTTTGATCAAAACACACTGAAAAATAAATCAAATATTCTTTTTGAAGACGAAACGAAGGTTTATAAGCACTCAGGAAGTATGGTGAATTTTCACTAAGAATAAAAGTTTGTCGTAATTTTCCGAGGCCGTGGTACGTTACTGAAGCGGAAAAAGGAATGCGAACTAGCGCTGCCTACGTCTCTGATATGGTTAAACGATATTGCTGCTTTTAGAAAGTTTGAGTCGTTTGTCAAGCTTCAAAAGGATTGCTGTAGCTTTCTTACTCGATTCAAATCGTCCACAAAGAGAAGTGATAACAGTCATGAATAACCTAGTGGAACCCGGTCCAGCTAAGGGAGCAGGGATATGTGGCATCATTTTGCTTGTTTGTGGGCTTGGAAGCGCTATAGCAGGATTCATTTGGGTCGGCATCAATGGCTTCGGAGGCTTTGGTATATGGTCTGGCATTGGTGTGAGTATCCAATTTATTTTAACCCTCTTCATTAGCTAATTCAGTTCTTTTATAGTGGGCAATGTAGTGCCAGCGAGTTGCACCTGGACGTTTCTTCTGCCAACACCTTTATTTTTGTGTGCCGTAAAACAATTGTCGCAACAAATCCGCCAGGAAAAAACTCCCATAACGCAAAAAACCCTCTTGAATTAGAGTTCTGATCTTCGTGTTTTATCACAGTATATAATATTTTTCTAGTTTAACAATCTTGAAGTATGGTTCGGATTTCCAGTAACTCGTTATTTTAACTCTCATTGCTTTACAAGTAGTTGAAATGCGTCACTCCACGTTATTGCTGACAAATTTCGAAGTGCCATCGCAGATTATCATATAGTTTGGTTTCCTACTGAGCACTTGCATAGTTTTCACAACTATATATAACTAACAAGACTTTTCTTGGATAACATATGCACGTATGTAGTATGAACATTACTGTGAAGCCAATATTGTGTAGAAGGATGCAATGTAAATAAGTTGAGTTTTGGTAAAAAAATATCCAGAGGTTTTTCTAAAGGAAAGCACCATACGACAGGTCTTTGGACTTGGTCGCAATTCGTAATTTATTTTGTGTTGGTGTTCCTTCTAGTGTAGCTTTTTTCCAGAGGTCAAATGGTTTCAAATAAGCGATCCAAACTTATTCCAGCAACGGCCGTTTGGTACTTGGCTTTGTTAGCTCCGTTTGTACCAGCAGCAACGCGACCGCGTCATGAATAACTAACCGCCTGTCAATCACTCAAAGTTAATATGGTTAATCAAATCGACCTGAGTACACCTATTTCGGGTGTCCTAGTGCCCTTGTTCTAGAACTCTGTTAGTAAAGCTGGAGATTGTACGTCGATGACATGCGCAGGATATGTATGAAATGTTGTTCACACACCAACAAAGTACAGCTCTCTGTTTAATATGAAAATATAGCCTCTGGTTTGTGAATCTAGCCTTCATTAAACTATTGACTATGACGACAAAAAACAATTTCAAAATCTGTTCTAAATATTATTATTATTATTATTTACTTGTGAATAGATTATGATGACAATATGATGGGTGATGACCATTATGGTCTTATAAATGATAAGTAAGCCCCCGGTCATTATTTGCAGGGAGGAGTGGCTGGTGGAAATAAGGGGGCCAAACATTTTTGTACACTAGAAAAGGGGGCCCAAAAAGAATTGTGTAGGCCAAAAAATTGTGTTATAGATATAGCACTGACATATTGGGGGGCACTACATTTGGAGTTTCCTATAAAGGGGGGGGGGCAAAAAAGTGGAGCAGCACATTTCTCACCCCCCCTGTAAATAATGACCGGTCCCTAACGGATGACAATATGATGGTAATGGCGATGAGGTGCTAAGAATTACATATTGAAATAGGTATCAGCAAGTATTTTCCCGTTCTCTTTTTTGTAGCTGATCATTACTGGGATTTTGGGAATCATCACGTGGTGGAAACGCAACAAAGGAGTGGTGAGTGGAAGTGAAATACAAAACTAAATATGCGTGCGATAGAATCGGAATAGGGGGAGGGGGGGAGGAGAGAAAGAACGTCTGTCTTCTCAAAACATGCCAGAATGTGAAGAAAGGTATTCACCCCAATACCCCATGGAAAAAAGATTCTTTTGTTCTGCCACCAGTATTACCTATAAAGTACTTCTGACACATGCTATATTTGTTTGTTGCAGATGATCGCCTTCCTTGTCCTCGCTATCCTCGTCCTCATTACTGCATTATCTCAGGCTGGTGCAGCAGGGGTGTGGTACAGTTTGTTTAAAATTTTTGCTGATCCAGACAAGTGTAGTGTCATTGGAAACCGATGTGTCTGTCACCACGGCCTTACAACCAATTATTATGACCGTAAGTAGATATAGGTTATGTCTTATACCGGCTAGTAGGTAAGAAATGTGATGTCCTGTCACATGGAGTCGGTCCAAAGTGCCTGTTTTCATCCAGGGCCCCGAGGGCCCAACTTACGCTGACGTTAGGACCATAAATAAATTTTTCACCCAATTACTTTTCAACCTGCTATTTTTTTCGCTGTATGCCCCAACAGCTTATCAGTACGCACGCATTTTAAGATAATGTGACATAACGTATTTAGAATGCTATCACCTATTAGTTATTCCGTTAGAAAAAACATAGGCAAGTTGAACGTCGCCATTGGTATATTAGGCTGCATGCATCCGAACGTTTACATCCGGATGCATTGCAGACTGCTGGCATTTTTGCTGTCGTACCGAAACTTCATTAATCCTGTGATTCCTCCTGTTAATTTGACGGGGAAATGATGGACATGTTATTATGCCCCTCGGCGCAACCTGTTAGAATGCCTAAAGGAATGTATTAAGAGACATATTTTCAAGATTGCAGTGATCTAAACCGATTTAGTTCCGCTCAGCCACTCCCACAATGCACTGTCCATTGCCAATTCGACGCAGTCTTCTTGTTCGGAACCTCGGAATATGCATTATTACGACCTTATTATCAATTAATCTTTCTCTATAGAATCATTCTGTGGCAAATTCGAAGCCTTGGTGAATGCACTACTGGCCATTACCATCTTCAATGTCATCGGTGCCATTGTCTGCTTGGCTGGATCCATCTTCGGCTGCATAGGAACTTGCTGTGCATCGACTCCGGTACGTTGCCCACCTTTCCTTCCCATCAGGCATTGCAATCAGTTGCATTTTTATTGACCTAGGAAGATATAGTTTTGTAATGCTATCTGATTAATTTCACGCCATGGAGTATCTCTCTTGTAAATTATTTTCCCTTGGTAAAACCAGTCACCTAAAGATTAATGCATATCTATCCAATAAACTGGGCCGGAAAATAAAAATGCCTAGACTATGAAAAATAAAAATGACGCTAACATATAATAAGAACTATGAACAACCAGAACAATTGCTATGGTCTACAAACACAAATACCAGAGAATCGCTAGAGACCATTCATTTGGTGTAATCACTATATTCTTGGAAATGAATGTTGTAGTTAAGTATGCTTTTCAATTTTCTTAAAGTATTCCACCAAATGAAAAGTTTAATATCATATACGCTATAAGTGTCTAAAAAGCAAATATTGTTCCTTATAGAGCCAGCCTGGTGCTGTAGTGGTCCAACAACCTGGAGTCGTCATGACAACTGGCCATCCCAGCTACCCCCCTCAGCAAGTTGGATACGCCCCTCAGCAAGTTGGATACGCCCCTCAGCCCGCAGCTGCCTATCCTCCACCACAATATGCCGAAAAACAATAAGCAACCAGACCATCATTAAAACTCAAATACACGCACACATTAATGATAATCTAGCCCACGTTCAAATGAATCGCGCACTCACTTAGAGCTTTTGGTACAATGTATGTTTTCGAATAACAGGCCGTTTGCATGGTGGCGTTATTTTACTAACTACGCAGGGAGGTGGAAACGAGAATGCTTCGCGTATTCCCTTTCTTATTCAAATTTGCTATCCATTATGGGAATAGCAAGACAATTGGTTCCAAAAAAACGGACCAAAAGAAAGTCAGCAAATGATTCAGATAGCTGTAGTAAGTGATACCATAATGCCAATGGCCTGTGATAGGCTTGTTAATTGTAGAGAGACCTGGAGAAAGTCCTTATTCCATATTTGCTTCCACAGCCCTAGCCTTCTGTGCAGACGTTTATAGTGTCGGCTCGGAAAGGGAATGAGCCGACACTAAAAACGTCTGCACATAGCTAACACAGCCCAAATCTTGCGCCAAACCCAGTTCATGTCTTATTGCCCAAATCTTACTCTTTTCTATTCATAATATAAAGTGTACAGTCCTCAGCCCCCCAAAACAGTGAGATCCCTGCTCAAAGTTTGGCTTTTAGGACCTTCTCAATGTCAAGGACAATTTGTTAATATAGTTTTTTAAATCGTTGATTTTTGCTGCTTACTCTTCGTGCCATGACGCAGGCTTAATCTGCACAGGAACGAATGGTTCCTGTACTCGGCTTTCAGAAACAGTTAAGTTTCATCACTACTATGACCAAGCAGAACAAATCAAAGCATTTCCTCTAGTTTAGTAAATTGATCCAATATATCTCAGTAGGATTTCAAGCTATTAAAATTCAATCGCTCAGTGTTGTAATGAATAATGATAATAAATAATAAATAATAAATAATCAATTGTGGTTGGCTAATCATCCCACTCGCAGCTCCTTAGTAGCTAAATTGCGGGGACGCAGCTCAACATGGCCGAGTCGAAGGCATACAAGGGCGCCTCTGGGCTGCCGCCATACGACTCATGTCTGGCCACGGAGCACAGCTTAGATCGAATCAGGGTTGGTTTTGCAGAGGGAGGAAAACCGGAGAAAAAACATCGAAGCACAGGAGAGAACCAACAAACTCAACTCACATGATGCCAGGTCCGGGAATCGAGCAATAAGCATATACGGTTCATTAAAGCATGTTTCGAAATTGATATTAGTAGAAATGGTTTTGCTAAACAACCAATGAAATTGTTATCCTGTGAAAGTCGATCGCATGGGTGAATGATTATGAATGAGTAGGGTCTACGCAAATGGGCATGACGTTACAGTTTGAGAGCTAGCAGATAGTAGCCTGGGGACGAGGCAACACCCAACCTAGCCTGTAAAACTACTGTATTATCAGACATATATAACTCAGCTGCTCACTGAAGCATACAAGCACAATATACAAGCGGAAAAAATATTCATTTCCAAACGTTCAAGTCGAACTTTCAAGTTTCAAGTCCATGACAAAGATTACCCACAGAACTGGTCAGAAAACAACCTCAAGTGATGAACAGTGAAGTTTCGAAACAGACAGCCGTAGGAGCAGGAGTGTGCGGTGTTCTTTTACTCATTTGTGGTGTTGGATGTTTGGTTCCATCCTTCATTTTGATCGGGAATGACGAACAGAGCGGCAATGGAACTTGGTCTGGAATCTTTGTATGTAACAAAAATCTTATTTATGAATGATAAAGAAACTAAACATCGAGTTATTTCATGAAAATGCAAAATATACCAATTTTGAAAACAAGTTACGGTTTCGTAAATTTTCCTTGTACATTTGAGGACTACAATAAGCGAAGTAAGCGGTATGATTTCTCTCTCCAAAGTATACGCCATACACCGATATTACATCAGTATTGATTAATGAAAAAATAGCTTACGTAGGTGCTTGTTGACAGACCATGGCTACATGAAAACTCTTAAATTTATTTTTGATCTTTTCCCTCGTTTAATTAGTCTTATAAAAGCCATGGAGGCAATACAAATTCGGCCAGCTTTTTATAAATAAAGTACTAAAATTATTTCCCACCCCTGATTTCAGTAATCTTGGTTATATTTCCTCTGGATCTCCGGGTAAAATTTCAGGTCTTTTTGTTATAAATCGTAGCTTGCGGATCTCGCCAAGTCAAAGAAATCCTGTTTGATTTTTTTCTAGCTGCGACGGAGTTAGGTAAAAAATTCCTGTCTCAACATATCAGTCAAAATAAATGTTTTGGAAGCCATCCAAGTGTGAGAGGATGCGGATACCAACCACACTCCAACCATGAAGATATTTTGCATACTTTGTTTCATTTCAGCTCATCATCACAGGGGTTCTAGGGGTGGTCACGTGGTGGAAGCGTCACAAAGGAGTGGTGAGTTATATGGCTGCAGATTTCATTCTACAATAATTTCCACATGTCTCACTACAGTCTTTTTGTGGCCAGATAATTGGTTTTCTCGTCGTCACCATCATTGTGATTATCGCGATGTTCATTCAGAGTATTATGGCAGGGCAAACCTACTCCAGTTATAAAAAAGGGACGAACTGGCGTTGTTATAGGGACAGTTTCCAAACATGTAGATGCTACAAATATTATTATTATAGTCATGGTAAGTAATATAGTATTAAACTGTTTAGGGAATGGATTAATTAAGTTTTGTAATGCTACTTTTCTATTCCTTGTTTTTGGATCCAAAACATGGTGCTCGTTAAATCAAACTTAACTCGATATTTTCAGAGAAGTGGTAATGTTTTTTATTATGATCTATTGAAGTGGTATATATATGATTTAGCGATACTGCCTCATTCTCATATTGGTATCGAACAGTTAGAACAGCTTGTAAATTATGTTCTGTCGTTGTTACTTTGACAGCCGGCTCCCCAAGCAAAGATGTGTACTGCAACAAATCAAAACTGGACACCATCATCAGGTCGCTATTGGCTATTGTTATCTTCAGCGTTATCGGTGGCATTGCTTCATTTGCGGGGTCAATCTTTGGCTGCATGGGATCCTGCACCGTTCAGGTAAAACTAGCGTCCATTCTTGCTTACTTCTGGTTATAATATCATGATATAATGATGATGATTATTTGTTGCAGAGTCAGCCCGGCGCGGTGGTGGTACGACAACCTGTGGTAGTGACAACCACTACATTACCCGGTTACTCAGTCCAACAGCAGCCTGGTTACTCAGTCCAACAGCAGCCTGGTTACTCAATCCAACAGCCTGGTTACTCAGTTCAACAGCCTGGTTACTCAGTCCAACAGCCTGGTTACTCAGTCCAACAGCCTGGTCACTCAGTCCAACAGCCTGGTTACTCTGCCCAAAATCATGGTTACTCAGCCCAAATGGATGGTTCCCAAGCTCCCCCGTCTGGTTACCAGGCCTCGGAGTCTGATTATCAAGCTCTACAGTCTAGATACCAGGCCCCGCAGTCTAATTATCAAGCCCTAGACTCTGGTTACGAGATCCCACAATCAGCTGTAGCCGCTCCACAAGCAAGCTCATCCCAGCAACAAGCTCCGGATGAACCTCCACCGGAATACACAATGAAACATGTACTGTAAGAGTGGTGTAATTATCTGTTCACTCTCTTTGGCCTCAATCAGCGTTAAGCACGTCTAAACGAGGCTCATTACCTAGTGTTTAATATCCTTTAAACGCATAGAATTTTTTCAATAAGCTTGCTGTATATAGCATACATGCAAATGAGGGCGAATGAGACAACAAGCACAGTAATTGGAGAGTCTAGTAAGCTTAACCAACGTGCAGTAGTTCATAACGAGGCTTTGGTGTGTCAGTGATGATGCGCTTACTAAATAGTATGTAAACTGTAAGAAATTAAATTAAATCGAATTTTTCTTCGTATTCGCTTATTTCATCTATGTGTATTTCGTATGTGGGTACTTAATCGCGTTGTGCAAGCTATTTTACACCGGGTGCTTTGTTTGCCATGCACGTTTTGAACCTTAAGCGAGGAGAGCAATTGAGAAGTTAGTAATACAACGACCTTGGTTGTGAAAGAGCGCCCTTTAAGGCCGATGTATTAGCGTCAGAAGCTTTTAATCCTATATGAATAGTTACATGAAAATCTAACCTGAATCATGCTTTTTAACTTGCTTAAACTGTTGAAACAACCTCAACCATTCCATCTATATACTTCGCAGTAATAGGCTGGCAAACAATGTAAGATACCAGTATTCCGTACTGGGCTATACTGTGCAAGTGTTCTTTGCTGTTCGAGGCGGTTTTTTAGAGGATCAGAAAGACTCGGTTTCCCATTATGCCTTTGTGCTAGGGACATTGGCGGCCTTTTCCGAAATCCAGTGAGGTGCATGCTGGTCTAGCTTCGGTACCAACAAGATTACAAGGCATGATAAATAAACCGAAGATGTACTGAAGCAAGCCCACAGTGCACCATGTTCACTATTTTAGTAAAAAATGTTCGGTCCCAGGCTCTCCTCTCATGAAAATCCAATTTGGCATCTTTCACTGTTCCTTGTAGTTTTCCGGTTTAACCAGATACGCAGGCATCTTAGTATACTCTTTCCAGATTGAAGAAAGATCGGAAACGAAAAAATTAAGAATGGCTTTGTGCTTCATCCAACGTAATGTCACGCATTGCACGAAGAGTGCGTGATGAATAATAAATGATTATAGACATACGTACTTAGTTGTGTCAGTCAAATCAAATCCAAATCACCTTGGAGCGGGAAGATTGCTTTCTTTTGTTCTGTGTATCATGTTTATCACGGCTTTTCATTCCTTGTATGGAAAACATGCATAAAAGAACCGTACTCTCTGGGGCATTTGCATTACCGGGACTAGCGAATGATGCCCAAAATTCGACCCCAGGGGATAGAGTTTCACGAAAACGACGAGATATCGATCAGTATGAAGTTGAGATAGAAACGGCAAGAGCTACGAAAACTTCTGCCAGAGAGTACACAAAAGGTGACTCGTCAAGTCTTGTAGATTCACGAGGTGTATTTTTACCTCAATCAACTAATGGAAGACTGCAACATTTAACCAAGTCTCGTCCAAGAAGTCCTGCTCGTCGTCCTGGAAGAAATAGATCTCGCAGCCCCGATCTTGGTCGAGATCCTTTCGATCAATCTAAGGTGACTAAACAATCGACTGGAGAGAATGAGGAAAAAAACTCAAGTACTGTAAACTCAAAATCGAATGTTTCACGGAAAGCCAACGAAATAAAACGAGCAGTCGTTAAGGATTTGTATTTCTCTACAAATACGATGACAGATAATGGTGCCGTCGATAGTTACTCCAAAGAAAGAGAATCCTCAAATTATGAGAGCAAGGACTGTGATTCTGAATTATCACAACAGGAATTTCATTCTTCTTCCGATGAAGATTTAGGTGACATGTTGATAGGGGATTATATTGATTCTGATGAATCAGTTAGTGACAATATTAAACCGCCGTTACCCAGCAGCCCGCCACCTTTGGAGGAAGAGATTGGAACACAAAACATAGTAGTTGATTCTATTTCGGGTGCAATATCTACAAAACTGGAATCCCATAAGACTTTCGTCAACAAGACAAAGTTACCAAACAGAATAAAAGACGATAGCAGCAAAAACATGCAACATAATTATGGCTCAAACGATGCAAATAACGTCACTAATGACCTGCATAAACCCAAAACATTAGATATGAATGACAGTTCTATTGTGTCCACCAGCAAAACATATCCCTTGTCTGGACAAAACAGTAGTAGACATCCTACAGTAACGCAATCAATCAGCCAATCTTCATCTAGACGCCGTCGTTTCAAACCTGTATCACTGGATGAAGTGATTGCAGAAGCAGATACTCTTTCAAAAACAAGTAGCTTTAAAACTGACAACGATAATGAAAGAATGAATAGAACTTTCCCAGGAAATAATTCTGAGAGATTGTCCTTTGAATCTGGGAGTAGCAGCAGCAGTGGGTATAAGAGAGAGATTGATTGGGGTCTTGGAGCAGGACCCCTCAATACAAGTCTAAATGAGTCCACCCTGAAGAGTGGGACAATATTCGATAAATTTCTGAAGAAAAAAGAAAAGGAATCTGATGAATACCAAAGTAAGCCAGGACTAGATGCTTCAGAAAAAAAAGCTTTTGGTACAACAGCAGTTAATGGAAAACTGGTTTTAAGCAGTGGTGCAATGCCTGTGAAAAGCAGAGCCATTGCAGACATGAGTTTACAGGAAAATAGTTCATACAATAATTCTGATAAGGAAACAGGAAAGCATATGCAAAGTATGGCTGCTGTAAGCCCCAGGGACAACAACAATGATGATGATGACAAGGAGATGGGTAATTTTGATACAGATGGTTTTGAAACCAATATTATTGATTACATAAATGATATTGATGATGATGATGATGAATATGACATTCACTATTCTGATGATGATGATGACAGGAATAACATTACAGACACTATGGATCATCTTATGCCAGACAGTCACCATATGCAAAACCATCCTGATAATGACCATATCAAAATTAATGGAATTACCAGTGATGAGGAATCTCTTTCAGATGCCTCAATCAAAGATGAAAAAAGCATCAATATGACTAACACTCTTGATTTCACTGATGCAAGAAGAAGTTTTAATGGTGTTTTTAGTCCAGGTGAAATATTGTTGGACAAAGAAAGCCATGAACATTATGATAGTTTAAACATGAGCCAAGGACTTTATGTTCCCCCACAATGGGCTGATAACGATGATACTACAGAATATTCAGCCGAGATACTAAATGAGAAAGGAAATGATAGTGATGGTGATAATGATAATGATGTAGACAGAGATGAGGATCTTCCAGATGATGTTGACTACACATTTCCTGACAATGACGATTATGTTCAAAATGCTGAAAATGAGCCTCTAAACTATCTGAAGCAAGGTTAGTGTGAAGAAAGGGTTTCCAACAAATTATTTACAATTTTTGCATTATTAACATTGGTTTCACATAGCTAAAAATCAATCACTCTATTATGTCCAGAACAAGATGATGACCTTATTGAACCACCTCATTTGTTTAACGAAGAACATGAAACTAGTATTGATGATGCTGAAGATATATATGAGCCCCCTCCAATGTTTGCAAGGTAATGGTCAATATTGTTATCAAATACTAACATGTACTACCATTACATAGTGTCAGAATAGTCATGTTCACTTTAAGTTTTAACACAAGTAGTATGCAAGAAAAGAGGGTGATAAAGCAAAGGGGCTGACATTTTTTGAGTGGAATGACAAAGCAACCAAAAAATATACTTACTTGGACTTTGTTCTTTCCATGCTGTTCTGTGCTAAGAGCACTAAGTGTACTCCATGCCTCGTGCTCATATGAGTCATACAAAAAGAACAGGAACTAGGTCTACCAGGAAACACTAAAGGAATAAAATACAGAGTGTTTATTATTGGTAGTCTAAGGGACTGTTCATTTTTTACCAGGGAGGGGAGGGGGGCAGCGCATTTTCCTTGGTAGCCCTTACAAAAAATCTACCCACCCTCCCTTGGTTGGTGTTAAAAAAATATGGCTCCTCCCATACTTAATGAAGCTGGATAGTATATGGCTCCCCTCTCTTGACTTAATTTTTTTGCCTGACCCCCTTTTTAATTCTGATTTATATAAATGCCCCCCCACCCCCTCTACTAAATCCCACTGCTCCTTTCCCTCCCTGGTAAAAAAAATGAACAGATCCTAGAAATACTACAGTAGTATTTTGTGGCATACTTTTTCTTATATTGTCTTATTTATCTCTCCTATAGTGATGAGGATGATGAATTAGACTTTGATGATATACCACCACCTCTTGCAATGTCACCAATAATGCCTACACCTATGGTAAATATACCACATGTGAATAACCATGTTTCCTATTTCAGACCATGTGTCATTCCCAAAGGTCGCAGGCGTAGAGATGTTATGTGCTATGTAAGAAATCCTACTACTGGTATTATGTTACTTGCATACTTGCTGATCCCCTCCCTAAGCTTCACCATCTTCCATTGAAAATAAGATTCTATGTTTGAGTTACATCCATATTCATGTATATACTTGTTGGTGAAAAAAGAAATTATGCTTTAGGCATAACACGTGGGAACAATTAGTCTGAAATGGGAAATTTGAATACTTTGGAACTTTTGATATGTTTTAGTTTAGACCTTGTATTATATTTATGCTTGTGCTGGTTTTAGGTATTCTAACTTATACATCTTTGAAAACTTTCAGCGAATACAGTAATATAATCAATAAGATGCCGAAAAATTTACCAGGTTCTGAGAATACACGTTGTATTGAACGTGGACTACAGACAGTTATTCTTCTTTCTCTGCTCCCTTAACAAAGTTAAGAAAAGAACCGGGATGGGGTCTTCGTATAACTTCTAGATAAAAAAAGACCAGTTGAAAAACTTAACTTACCTGTCGATAATAATGCATGTTATTCTTGCTTCGGATATGTAGAGTCCATTGAGAATTTCGGCTTGTTCTATGACCTAAGACTTTTAGGAATGCCATCTTTCGGTTAAACAAAAGGAGTTATTGTTAAGGGAAAGGAAAAAGGAGAATGAAAAAGAAAAGATACACCTCAAAAACCAACATCAATGTCTACTCTCCGAAGCTCCGAAGAGTTCTGCATGTTTCCCGCCAATACTTAGAATCCTCGCGCGCGTGCGTCAAGTAAATCACAGGAAGCCCAACCAAAGTACTGTTGCACGACACCCACGTCCAACAATAGCAATATTTTTTTACTACTAGTATCGTTATCATCATGATTATTGAAATGGCGGCCTTGAAAATAATAGAGTACTTACAGTAGCTTGAAAAGTGGTAGATCAATAATATATCTTTTCTTTTCGTTCTTGTAGAAAAAACTTATGCCTTTCCACAAGATTCCCTTGGTTGACTGGACCGAGGACGATGCCTTACACTGGCTGCAGTACGTTGGGCTAGGACACTTCAAAGAGCAATTTAAAGGTACACGAAATAGCCAGTTAAAATAAAAAATATTTTGTGCCTGTTGGCAAACCAGGCAATTCTGCAATAAAGAAGCACAACGGTATTTGTTTAATTGCAACCAGGTAATGCATGAGTCAACGAAAACCCCGACCCCCCCCCCCCACCCCGGGACAAGGTGGGGATTAGTAGGGGGATAGTGG
>WUCR03213862.1:1740-14733 GCA_009858155.3 Phymanthus crucifer
TGATCTGCCTCAAAGTTAGTTGCGCTCGCAGCATCCCCATGTTCCTGGAGTGTACCAGGTAATGCGCTGTCCAGTGGAACAATTTCTTGTTCCTGGACCAGTGAGTGAACTTCCTCAAAGTTAGTTGCGCTAGTAGCATCCCCATGTTTCTGGACTGTACCAGGTAATGCGCTGTCAAGTGGTACAATTTCTTGTTCCTGGACCAATGAGTAATCTGCCTCAAAGTTAGTTGCGGTAGCAGCATCACTATTGTCCTGGACTGTACCAGTTGTTGGGCTTCCCAGTGGCGCAATTTCTTGTTCCTGGACCAATGTGTGATCTGCCTCAAAGTCAGTTGCGCTAGCAGCATCACCATGTTCCTGGACTGTTCCAGGTAATGCGCTGTCTAGTGGCACAATTTCTTGTTCCTGGACCAATGAGTGATCTGCCTCAAAGTCAGTTGCGCTAGCAGCATCACCATGTTCCTGGACTGTTCCAGGTGAGGTGCTTCCCAGGCCTTGCTCCTGAACAGCTGTTGCCATTTCAATTCTTGCTTGACTACCCATTCCAGAGTGCAAGGCCATCCAACAAGCAACATTTCCCTGGTCATAGTGACCTCTCATCTCTGTCAGATATCCCAGAGACTGTTTCATCAGCTGTCGGCCGGTCTTGGAGTAGGAAAACTGTGCCCCCTTTCCTGTGAATAAAGTACGCGCGCGAGTTGTGTGTCAATAAACCGATAACGAATACAACATATCATTAGATTAAGGCAGTGTCAATTACCAGCGGCAAGATTGAGGCTTTAAGGCCCATTGGACTTTTGCCGCGTCGAATGTTATCTCCCGTTGGGACTAGCAGCTAAGAAAATGCCGAAAACTACTTTTCAAGACTTCAGCTCTTTGCATCGCACCAACAGAATTGATTGAGTTTTACATACAATACTTTTATTAGTTTCTCTAGAAAATAGAGCTCACCATTTAATGCTATTGCCTAAATTCGATGCGGCAAAAGTTCGACTCTGAACTAGGCATAGCTCGCATAATTTCCCGCATTTTTTTGTAAAACTTTTATGAATTTATTAATTTCCACTGCAAACAAATTCTTTTTCGTATGAAAAAGTACTCACCTTTGAGGATGGCCAAGTCGCTTGTGTCAACATATTCAATGGCTTTCCTATCGCAAACAGCACGATGATATTTAGCTGCTTCTTTCATCGTCAACACGAAGAAATAAAACTGTTGCATCTTCACATACAACGAGCAAACGATCCAGTAGACCCTGGATTCTCCTCCAATCAGCTGGTCGATGCTGATCCACGTGACTTCAGACTCCGCTGTCTGTAAAGGTGGAATAATTGCTAGTTCTTGCTCGCTCGTTTGATTTTGAGGCTTGTTGACCTTCACCTCCAGGATGGTATCTTTATCTCCGTTACGTAAATGTATATAGACTATCATCTTTTTTTCAATTGAGCTCTCATAAAACGTATTCAATATCGTGAAATTGTTTCACTTTTCTATCGTTAGTACGATTGTGACGTCATAAAGTGCGCGCGCTTTTATGACGTCATTGGTGGAACACACAGGAAGCCCAGTTGATGAAGATTGCGAGCTAGTGGTAAGAGCTTTCTCGAAAGCAAATGATCTAATGATTGAACTAGTTCATTGAAAAAATAGCAGTCGTTGACTGCATGTGGCTACTACTTGGATTAGTTATGGAATAGATATTAAACTTGCCAAAATACGTTGAGATATGCAATATAGGGAAAAGATAAGAAAAACGAAGAGGAAAAAGAAAATAAAGTAAGGAGCTGTAATTTTTAAAAATATTTAAATTTACAAAATGTGAAGAAATTAAAATAATCAGTAAAAAGGAATTAGAAAAATTAAAAAGATAGAGAAATTTTTTTCCTTTGAAAAATTGCTTGGGCTGCCTGTGCGATACCCATCAGGCCTTTGGCACCTACATACGGGTACTTCACGTCGGAACGCGTGCTTCTTTGACCGCCATCTTGGTGCTGATTTTCAAACTTTTCTTCTACTTTAAACCTACAAAACAACCGAAAATGCCTATTAGAGGGACTGGAAAAGGCGATGACATCGGGTAAGAACTATTCCCAATCATTCTGTGGATTATTTTTGTGCTTTTTGGTTATTTTTTTTGACTCCACATCATCGCAAGCAGTGATCTTATACCACGAGGTTTTTCCTTTCTTTTACAGAAAAATCTTTGTTGGTGGTTTGGGAGCCAATACGACCAAAGGTAAGCTGTGAATAGAGCTTTCTTAAGTTATATATTGAGGTCTTCTCCTTAAGAACAAGGTGTACGAAAAGTAGCTTACAAATATTAAAGCAAGAATACGCTTTTGACAAATAAACTGTCTTTGTCAGACTCGGTTTTTGGAAACCGATTTTTGTAGCGTTTTCATCGTAAAAATAAGGTTTAAGAGTTGACAGTGTAGTTAGAGTTTGAATGAAACTTGAATTTCTATATTTTGCAGGATCGATGCAAGAGTATTTTGAGAAGTTTGGACCAGTAACAGATTGTGTGTTGATGACAGATCCTGTCACCAAGCACTCCCGGTAAGATTCAATCCCGAACCCAGAGCCTGCGTTTACCAAGAAACGAGGGACTCTGGGGTAACAGCAGTTTTTGAGCCCATTGATTGGTTTCCATGAAACAAATGAACAAACCAGAAATGAGCCAAAAGAATGCTCTTATTGAACAAATTCTTGTTGTCATAGCAGAGTCATACCTAAGGTCATGGGCAGTACAAGAACCATAATTCTAAAATCAGATCAAAAAAATCCGTTTCCCCAGAGTCTCTCGTTCCTTGGTGCAGGCTCTGGGTAAAATAAGATTTGGCAACATAGATTTATAGAGTGTGAATTTCATTTGATTGCTTGATCATCAAGAATATGCCTTGGTAATCACGACAACTGAGCCAAGCTTTCTTTGCAGTTGATTATAGTAGTTGTCATGATTACTGAAATTGAAATAATTCCTTGAGTGCTTGTCAGAATTGCTGGAGTGGTATTTCCATTGTGTTGGTATTATTGCCAATACTTGTTTTTGTAGCCAAGGTTGTGAAGAAGTTTTCATTCTAGACCAACTTCTAGACCTAAATGTGACACTGGTTGTTACAGGAAGAGATTATAACGAGCTTCTGACCAATGAAATTTCACATAAGAATTGAAAATGGTGAGAGCCAATCAGAAAGTGCTTCTTATTTCGGCTCACGAAGAACAAGAATTCTGATGCTGTTTTGCAGACGGTTATTTCCAAGAAATTTTCCGGCTGCACGCAGGCTAACAAAGTCTGGCTAAAATTTTAACTTGTCCAGTGAAATATTTGTCTACCTGGTCAGTACAAGCTGTCATCATTTTAAGCCCTCAACTTGCATTTTGTAATCAAATTGTGAATTAGGTTTGTAAAGAAACAGCCATGGTAATTGTATCACTGCTATTCTATTTTGTAGAGGGTTTGGTTTTGTAACATTCAGTGATCCCTCAACTGTTCAAGATGTAGTTAATACACCTGTGCATCACCTCGATGGCAAGAATGTAAGTGTTGTAATAACCTTTATGTTATTACCTAATAGGGGGTAGGGTTGGTGTTAGACACCTTGATAATATGAGTACTTAGGTCTGGCCTCTTGGTGGCTGCATTACTACTGAATTCACTGAACTGTTCACAGTTGACTTGTTAATTCCATTGTTCAACAAAAATTTGGATGTTGCATGGTCATTTCAGTTGCCCGAACAAGTCACATGCATAGTTTGAATAACGAGGAAGAGTCAGTTGTTACTTTCAGACTGTAAACAGTTCAGTTAATTCGACAGCATCAAAGTTCTACTGTATTTGTTTGTTTTTGCATATTTGTGATTCCAGTTTGGAAGGTAGCAAGCCAACAAAGCCCATGATCAACCTATGTGATATCTCATTTGTTATTTTACTATTTGGATTTCAGATTGATCCCAAGCCTGCTGTACCAAGAGGACCAGGACAGGCACAACAAACAGGAGTAGTACAGGTATGGTTGGCCATTGAATCCTTCTATAAGTTGATCCGCATCAGGTCTGGTCCTATTCATGTGCGCTCCTCTTGTGTACAGTCGGACCTTGATTATCTGGACATTTGCATTTGGTCCCGATTTATTCATGAATATTTACTTGTTAAGTTCTTTGAAAAATGCTGTCCAAAATTGGAACAGACTTCAGTTTCTCAGACTTGAAAAAAATTAAATTTGATCGAATTATATTCATAAGTTTCCCTTTTCTTTTTAGCAAAAGATCAACAATAATGAGTTGAAGGTTTTCATTGGTGGTCTTGCTGTTGGAACTACAGAAGAGGATGTCAAACAGTACTTTAGTGGATTTGCTGTGGTGAGTTTTGCTGGACCAGTTTGGATGATGTTTGTCAATGCAGTAGCATCCCCGACCAACTAGAGACTTCACCAATTTTTTGTCATGATGAGATTGTTTTTAGTAGACATCAATCAAGAGTTGCTTGTTGTCCTCTGAAAACAAAGTTGACTTTTTGATTGATAATAACATCAGTGACTTGTTGAGTTCTGAGTTGAGAAGGTTTTATTTCGTAATCCTGTTGTTGGGTTGTAGGTTAAGAATGTGCAGCTAATCGCAGACAAAAGTACCAAAAAACCCAGAGGTGAGTTTCATTACTAAACTACCATCGATAACAAATCAATCACAAGATATCCCATTAAATGAGTCTATTTTCTCCCTTAAGCCCCATAGCGTCAAGTACTCTCTAGAGTATGAAGGTTTATGTTGAAAGAAAAACTATTATTTTTATACTAAAGATATTTCAAGGCATGCTCATTTTTATTGACAATTTATGTACACTTTATCAATGGTATACCTGCTTGGCAATATCTTATATCTGTTTTAAATCTAACATAGAAATTAGTTTCTGGGGATAAGAGCATTCTTTTCTCCTACTTTACTGATGGTAGCAACAGTGATTGTGAATAAAATATTTGATTTAGAACAGCACCAAAATAATTTATAAAAAGTAGAGCGCTTGGGTTGAATTTATTGGTATAACTGCTACCAGGGGTGGTATTCAATTTATTTTTTCTCGTTCTACAATTATCAGTGTAGGTCTCACCTATTTCTCACTCTCCTTGCAATAGGATATAAGCTCACTTTGTATACAATTGAAAAGTTTTACATAAAAATTATTATGGATTAACGAAAGATGTTGTCATAAACTGGAAAAAGCTTCATGAACAGAAAGGACATTTTTGAGGCAAAAACTCAAGAATAAATCTTCAAAATTTGAAAGCAATTTTGAGCTTATGTTATGTTGTTGGGAGAGTATTATTTTATATTGTACTATGTAGATATACACCTGATGATGATCCAAATCTTAATTCTCAATCAAAACTTTAAAAACTTATTTTATTTTCAATTATTTTTATTGCTGTGACAATTTTTGTCCATTTCAAAAGATTTGAAACTTCATCTGGTGTAGCAACGTTTGTTATATTTTATATATAGTACTAACTGCGTGTGGTTTTATTTATTATTTTAGATACAGCCCTACTACATCTAATAATTCCTTAGCGTTAGCCCACTATAGCTCTTCTCTTAACAAACTTGCAGTCTTGTGTATATGTGTATATTGATGTTCAGTATTTATGTTGGTCATGTTGACTGTTCATTTCCTCGCATTTTTATGCCATTGCTTCAGTCAATTTTCCATTTGTGTATTGTTGTGTCAAGTCTGTCTTGATTGTTGCTGTTTTTTGCTTTGTCATGTGTGTCATTTTGACATCTTGTATTTGCTTTGGTGTTGTGCACATTTTGTGTGTATAGTTATGTCGTGTATTTTCTTTTGTCTTGTTTTCTTGTCTTTTTGTGTTTTTGTTGCAGTCTTTGTGTATGTTTTTGTTTTGTGCTTGGTGTTATAATTTCTTTGGTCTTGATGTTTTGTATTTATTGTGAATTTGGTCTTGTACATTGATGACGTAATATGTCCTTCTGAATGTGCTTCTGAGTATTACATTAACTCTTAGAAATATACTAAAGTTATTTCACTAACTTTCACATTTACATCCATTATAGATATTAGACTGCATCTGTGATCTGTTATGTTTGTTCTTTATTCTCACTGTGAATTTCTGCTTTCTGTGGACTCTGACATTCCAATGGCTTGTTGTGAAATGGGTTTTCTACTGCAGCCATTGAAAGTAAAAAAGGTACCGATTGATTAGTTTTGACTGACCACAGTGACAAACCATTTCACAACTAGCCATTGGTAATGATAGGGCACAGGATTTAGTTTTGTTTATTTATGTGTTTCTGTTGTCAATGTTGCTGATTTTGTTTTGTTGCCTCCAGTCCTGCTGTTGTTGCTACTGCTTGTCTTGGCTCCACTGTTAATTTATTTACCTTACTATTAATTTGGCAATAAGCATTCTGTTCTTCTCCAAATAATTCCTAACCTCTATCACCACATTAAATTATTGCCTTTATAATTATGTACATGCCTTACCTGACAATCAACTGGGTATCTACAAGGATTATAAAATCTATTGTCAACCTACGAGGGATTGCAACTTATAATTAACAACTTTACTATTCTATTATATTATGGTAGGCTTTGGGTTTGTAACATTTGATACAAAGCAAGCAGTTGACAAGGCAGTTGATATGCACTATCATCAGATCAATGGAAAAATGGTGTAGTTAGAGCTCTATATTAATCATTGTTGTTGTAGTTCTCTATTGGGTTTATTGTTATTTAACTAGCTGTTGGATAAATATCCCTTTCTGTGCAATAATCCATTTCCAAATTTCAATTGAAATTGGCGTTGATTGCTTTAGTTCTGGCATGAGATACTGAGTAACGAATTCTTGCATATCCTAATGTGAAATACAGGTTTCATTTACAGCCAGGCTACGAAAACCTAGAACACTTGAAATATGTCTGGAATGTGGTTTTAGACCAATCAGAAGCGAGAAATCTAAACCGCTCGAGTGGGCTCGAGTGGCCGTTCAATTTCTCTCTCAGTCAAAACACAACATAAACCTCTCTCTTTCTATTCAAACCAATGAATAATACTACTTACCTTGAAATATCGTGAAGTTAAAGCAAACAAACTGTCAATTACTCGAAATCTGTCGAACTTCAAGCGAAATGCTAGTGCTTGTGAGTGCTAACGAATTTTGGAGTGAAGTGTGCTCTCCTGTGATTGGTCAAAAAACAATGAACATTCCAGGCATATTTCAAGTGTTCTCAGTTTTCGTAGCCTGGCTGTAATACATAAAATTTTCACAAAATGAAGCTTTGCCATTTCTCATATTTACTGGGAAGATAATTTTTAAGCCCTCTATTTCAGACTACATGCACATTGTCTGGAAATCATTCTTTTGAAACCAGCTAGTTCAAATCACAATACAGAACTACAAAAAAATCATTGTCTTTGTCCTACTGTTGTTGTTGTTTGTTGTTGTCTTTGTCTTTTGAGTCTGTTTTGATTGTACTTTGGTTATGTACAGAAAAACTCTGTTCAAAGATAGAGATTAGATTATGCATGTGAAAGGTGTTTTATTAAATAAAAAATATTTTGATCAGAGTTTTTCTTACAATCACAATGATTTCAAACTGAAATTTCAAGACCTGTTATTACAAACTTCATGACAATGGTTGAAAAATGGCGAAAAAAATTTGTACTTTTTGGCTGCCAAAGTTATTGGAATCGAGTTGACTTGAAGTTTTTGACATTGCATTTGTCTTGGTTTGTTGGCTGTTGTTTAATGTTGTGCTTTTGTTTTCTTGTCATGCTGTTGAATGTAATGTTAAACAAAGGGGAATAAAATTACTATTTTCCATTTAGTTTCAAAACAAATTTATTCCTAGCTTATTTTAACTTATTATCAAGCAAACTTAAAATTGAATACCTAGATATTTTTAGCTTAATTTAGGCATAATTAACTTACAAATTCAATACAAATTAGAGTATTTAGTTTAATACTTCAATTAATACATTCTTGCATTTTCATGACTCTTATATTAAGAGCTTGGAAATCCAAGAGTGCTTTACCTAAAATTATCCTAGTTCCTTAATTTGGGGGTTTGTATTTGTAAGATGTAGTTCACCAGTGTTAGTATTGTGTTGTGAGGTGCTTGGTTAGTATTGGTTTTCAGGTGCTAGGTGTTGTATTGTATGCTTACATTGTTTTTGGTTGTGGTATAGGTTGAGGTTAAGAGAGCAGAGCACAGAATGGGACAGCCGAAGACGTCCTTCAGTGGGCAGGCTAATCCACTGGCTACCCCTGTACATGGGATGCAAGGTGCTATGGGACGTGGGCAATATCCCCAGCAATATGGAATGCAGCCAGGTAATGGCAGTCAGAATTTTAAATTTGTTGAAATGAACACAATTAGTAGAAGGGTCAAAGTACAACAATTAAAAGACAAACTGAAAGATGCTTTGGCTATGTCTTTGGTTATAGCTTGTTTGTCATCATGTCAGTTGAAGGTACGGTGGTACGAGTAACAAAATCGTATAACTAGCCATGCAACATTGTTGTGTTGTAAGGTGCAGTGCAAATGTTGCTCGTATTACCACCCTAATTTTTGTTGCGCGACTTTGTCGCACAAAATAGAAGCTCTTTCTACTCTCTGCAACAAAGAAAATTTGTTGCGTGACTAGTTGCACAATTTTGTTGCTCGTATTACTGCACCCATATTACAGGGTTCGTGCTACTCCTTGAAAACTCTTTGAATTTATTTTTTGTTTTCAAGGGCACTTGAAAAGCCCTTAAATTTTAGAAGTTCACCTAAAACTCCTTAAAACCTCCTTGAATTTCAACTTCAGTGGTTAACAGTGAGTGATGCAGATTTCTAATAAATTTAGAAATGACCAAAGTTTTCATAGAAAATATGATTTGGTAAAGTGACACAACCACAAAAAGACTCCTTGAAAAATGAATTTTTGGCCCTTGAAAACTCCTTGAATCTCCTTGAATTTTCTATTTGAATCCCAGAACGAACCCTGATATTATATCTGTAAATTAAATACCATGGTTGTCTTTGTAGCCTATCACCAACAAGCCGGAGGGATGGCAGGTGTAGGGCGTGGTGGATACAATGCCGGTGCTGGTTATGGAGCATATGGTGCTGTAGGTGCTGGTGCTAACTTTGGATATGGTGGTAAGTATTCATTTTACAGTCAAACATTGTCACATTGAAAAATCAAGGCTTGTGAAGTGCATTAAGTGGGACTCGTTTTCATTTACCTAGGCATTGTTTGCGCCATTGCGCCAATTGGGCAATGAAATGTATACACCTATTTCAATTAATGTAGATAATGGTCGATCTGAAATGGTCTATTTTAGAGGTGTTATGGAAGTAGGTTATTGCTTGTGTCATAATCTTCCAATTATCCCAAATCCTCTTGAAAATACTGTAACTGTGATTGCATTTGTTTACACTCGCATAATGCGAGTGTAAACATAGTTGTCACACTTGAGCTGTATTTATCACAAGCATGGCTGTGAATGCTACTCTAAAGGTATTACCGTGGTAGAAGCTGAAAACTAAAAGAAATTCTGTGCTATAATGCTAGCCATACTTTGTCACTGATGCTTTAATTTGTAAATGCTTCATTAATTCAATTATTCATGTTGAAACCCATGATTCCTTTCCGTCTCGGATCAAACATTTCAGATCGACCAAGATCTACGTTATAATTGAAATGTGTGTGCTACCTCGCAGGGTTTATTCTGCAAGATCTGCCCCGACATTGTTTCAGGCTTTGATTCGTCGTTTACTATAACTGTGCCCTGACTTAGGCCTGCGGAAAGGTTGTTTTTAGGGCCCAAGTGTGTGTGATTGAGGCTCTTGTATCAAAATACAAATTTTACTGACCAGCATTTTAACTAACACTGGTTATTTTAGCTCCCCAGACCCCGCAAGGTTATGGTGCAACAGGTATGCCAATGGGTGGAGCCCCAGCAAATGGGCCAGGCTATGCCGGTGGTGCTTATGGAGCTGCTCCTCAGATGGCTGGTTATGGTGTAGGTGCTGGTAGGGAGCCCGCAGCACCATCCTATGGAGCAGCAGCAGGTAAGGAATGAGTCGTGTATATTGTTACATGCATTTTCTCATGTTTCACCATTCCATAGTTTATTGTGGTTATAATCATACGACCTAAAAACTCCACACAGTTAGACTCCACTGCATCTTTTCCAAGCCACAGTTTTGTACCCTGCTAATGATTCCTTACACTACCAGTGAAGCAGTTTCCTTCTTTGCATTAGTAAGCCCAGAGGTTGGTTTCGGTTTTTATCCAGGAGTTAGCAATGCCTTGACTCAGAGCAGCTCATGGGTCATTTCAGAGTTTGGTTTGTGGGTTAGCTGTATCTGATGTCGCAACTTAGTTCAACCCAGGATTTGATACTTAGGTCAGCCAAGAGGTTGTTTTAGGGTTTTGGTCTCAAAGTTAGCAATGATGTCCCAACTCAAATCAACCCAGAGGTTGTTTCAGTGTGATCGGTCAGTCTTGCCCAAAGTTTGATCAGCCCAGAAGTAGCCAGACTAAACAGCCCATTCATCAACCAATAGACCTCTTTACCTTCGTATACAAATTGCCCATTTCAGATCACATGTCATTCCCTTGAGAAATGTTCTTTTGTTCAAATAGTTACATATAAAAGAATCAACTCCCAAGAATACCATCACATGGTCTGAAATGGGAACAACAAACAACGAAGGTAAAGAGGTCTACTGGGGTATATCAGTCATAAAAGTAAACACCTTCAAGTGCTCTATCATCAATCCTACGTACATACCCATATCCTAACAACCAGCCAAGCCATGCTATACTCATACTCGAGTATTCCAGACGTGACATCAGTGAACATGTTTGTTGCAATTGTTGACACTGTGTCATGATCCTGCTTGTAGGGTACGGTGGTAGTTACCAACCCCCAGGTGGACCCCCCACAGGATCGGCAGATTATGGCCAAGGAATGGCTGCAACGTCTTCTTCTCTTTCAGGACCTGGAGCACCTGGTCATGGGGAGGCACCTGCTGGAGGGGATTACTCTGCCTATAGTGCTTACGGTACGGACTATTTGTCTACGATATCAAAGTCCGGTGTTTCTCATTATGAAAAGGCTTACTCATAAAATTTTTCATTATCCTAAAATTTCAGGCAAAAAATGTGCAGACACTTCAGACGTTTTTAAAAATTTCGTGTTGTTGTGTACAGGCTAGTCAGTCTGTCATACACAATGTGGCTTTTTCGTCACAATATTTTGAAGTTTCGTGGTCGGTTTGCGGTCTACTAGAGAATCCGATATACTGGAGTCAGGGAAAAGCCACATCGCGTATGACAGACAACCGACTGGTCTCATTTTGGTTATATCGGCCCAGGCCACCCGCGTTCATCCGCCATGTTCAGAATTAGCGTACGCTACAGTGCATCTTGGTATGCAGTACCAACCCTTTTGAAGTAGGAGAATTTGTATGGCAACAGAGTTCAAATGTACACCTTTGTTCTTTTTCAGGACTTGGTAGTTACCAGCAACAGGACTCACAGTACGGACCTGCTAGAGGCTCATTTGGCAGTGATGGTGGTTACTCACCTTACCCCTCTGGGGATTCTTATGGCACGGCAGGGGGCCCCGGGGGGTATGGTGCTGCTGGTGGTGGAGCAGACACATTTGGACGAGGCGGAGGAGCCGCTAGGGGATTCCATCCTTACGGACGCTAAACATCCAACATCTAACTTCCACTTTCGTCACAATTATTATATCACTCTCATACCAAAGAAAATACCCGTGTAGAGTATCGAGTTCGAAACAACAGCATCGGCAAAAGCCACGCTGATTGACCTCAACTTATAAAAATCCATGTTCCTGTTTTAATAGCAATGAACAAGTGATTTTATAGTCTCTGAACACGATTGTAGGCAACGCAAAGTTATCTACATTCATGTCTCATGATATCTAGGGAGCATAAAATCCAAACTTTTACAGTGTGTCTACTCCAACCAAAGCCACCCAAACAAGTTTTCTACGAAAGTTTTCATTCGATTTTGTGACTATTTTACTGCAATAAAATCATCGTAAATTATTACAAACTGTTTTCAAACCATTTTTGATCACAAATAACAAGTTTCAAGCAAAATATACGTAGATAAAGCAAAAAATCTTAAAATTTGTAATGATTCTATTGTTCAAATTCTCCAATTTGGATAATTTGTGGAAAAATTTGTTTGGGTGGCTTTGGTTGGAGTAGACGAACTGTAAAACCCGGCTCTTGTATTGTTAGCAATGAACGCACGATGCTACAGTTCAAAATACGTAGATAAAGCTATTATACATGATATTTCATGGCAAGTCACTGGAAACAAAAGTTCTACGATTTTTATTTATTAATATTAACATCCCTATTCCTAATACATATATCCCTCCCAAAGTTCCACCGCCAGTTTAAGACAAATCAGTTTCAGTAATCGAACAGAGAAATTTACAGATTGATTTTCATAGATAATGTCGAGGACAGAGTTCTGTCCCTTTGATTCCCGTTTTGTTACCTTTAGCCTGTATAGATTTTAGAGTCGCTATATTTGTAATAGTTGAGAAAAAGTTGTAATTAAACGTTAAGACTTCTGATATTTGATGAGCTAGAAATATCTTATTGTTTTGGCATTGTGCGCGAAAATTAGAAAAAAATTGTAGAGTTAACGTTCAAAATGAAAATCAAAGTGAAACCTGATAAAAACTGCGAGAAATCGATATTTATAACAGCTAAGATATAACGCGCGCTCTGATTGGTCAAAGCGCGTGCACCAATTCCTCCTGGGAGCACGCACGCTGATGTCAAAATGTCCCGTGTAGTTTCCTTTTCCAATTCATTTTTTCTTGTTTTTGAGACATTTTGTACACACAAACCTTCACAAAACTAGACCCTGTAAGCAGGGTGAACTCGTGCCCTTGGTGCTTTTGCTGCTGTGATGAGCTTGGTAGTGTAGAGAAT
>WUCR03214438.1:10856-25379 GCA_009858155.3 Phymanthus crucifer
GGCTGTTAACTTAACAAGAACAGTTTTGTACTGTTAATTGTCTTAACTCAAATACCTCTGCACAGTCACTGAGTTTTTAAGTAGGCTTAATTATTAATATTTATCATTGTTGGATGATGTTTCCACTTCACTCAGTCTAGTTTGATCATGTTTATCTAGTTCCCACTTATTATTTAAGTTTTGTCATCACTGAATTTGGCCGTAAAAATTTTCCTTAATGTGCATGACTAAATTTTTTGTCCAAATTATAGTATTATATTGATTCAAGATCATTACACAATTACACCTATTAATACCCAGTAATTTATTCCATGCGCGTATTGGTCATGGGGTTATTCACCCCAACCGTATCATAAAATACTCCCCGAAAAAATATATGTCCACACAACGTATCTATATATCAAAGCATAATGTTATGTTTCATCAAGGAGAAGCTCATCCAACAGATATGCTCTTCAGCTATGTTTCTCACATTACATTGACCCTCCCAGGGTTAGATATGTGGTCCTAGATATGTGGAGATTTGGCTATGTTTCTGTTTGGTAACCTCTATCAATATAAACATTCTAGATAAGAACCATGACCGATGATATGAGGTCAGCCTTGAACCACAAATCTAATGCAATCAAGATTTACGACTAACTTTTACCTTAGTCAAATACCAGTATAATCATACACAGAAGTTTTTAATGATTATTTGAACTAGGATATAAGTAACTGGTAATTTATCCTGATGTTGGCTCCCAAATGTTTGTTTGAGCACTAAAGCAAAGAACTCCAATATCATCCTTCAAATATTTGCAAATTTTCATGATACAAAGGAGTATTGTGTCCTTTGTTAGCATACCCCTGTTTTTTTGGATTTTATGCCATATGAACTAAGCAGTAAATGTACAGTATGCTCTTGTCCACATTACTTTAATTTGCATCACAGTCTTCATTAATAGTAAATATGCTTGATTATATCAGTGCATATGTCTGCATAAATTAGTCACTGTTTTAACTCTAAGAGAACTTGATGTTGTGATATTGATTGTCTTTATTTCTAAACTATGTAGATATTCCTATATAATATGTAGAACTTGAATTCTGTTATATTATCAATGAAATATAAACTATGGATAGCATAGGAACAATTTTCATTATGGCATATTTCCAATTCAGATCAATTTGAAGGCGAAAGCAATCATTTCTTTTAGAGAATTGAAACCACTGTTTTGTCCTCTGATTCAAGAAAGAAACTGCACGTGGCAGTTTAAGTTATATTGTAGCCCAGTTCTCATTAACGACACATTGCTGTTCACAAGGGCTTAGTAGGCCAATTAGATGTCTAAAATTAGCTGCGGCAAATGTAATTGCCTTAGATGTTGAGCTCTGTTTTCCATAGAAACTCATAAAAGTATTGCATATCAAAGTCAATCATTACTAGTCCTCTGATGCTAAGCAAAAGAGCTCATGTCTCAAAAGTTAGTTTTCAGTGTTTCCTAAGCAGTGGACAATAGTACATTTGACGTGGCAAAAGTTCGATATCTGAACTTGACCTAGGTTACTAGAAGCTGGCCATCAGGGGATTACAGCTTGTTTGGGCAAAGTTTTGCCATGCTGGGAAGTTTGGTCAGTAATGAGATTGAAATGAGCCATGCCTGAGCTGAAACTAATTTAGCCATGGAGACTTGAAGCAGGTGTTTGACTGACTGGCAACTGGCTTATTTTACGCCTTGTTTAGTTTGTGAGTTTATTAGTTTTTTTGCAGTAAATATGTGATGTTTCCTGCTGTGCATGCAGATTATAAACTGCAAGAGTGATCACTTTAAACTTCAATTTTCAAAACCTATGTGGACAACAAGCTTGGAATATCCATATGCAAAATGGCACTTACACTGTTGTCAAACAATATAATCTGTTGGTACCTTATATATTTTGGAGTGGCAGACTGGCAGCAGTGAAAAAACAAATATGACATGAAATCACATGTAGTAACATCAGCAAGTCTTGTGATCACACCAAACTGTTGACTACAAAATTGAGGCAGAGACTGAGCACTAGTATGAATGCGTGGGTCTGGGCATGTTGTCTGGTTAAAAAGAGTATAGAAATGAAAGAGAACCAATAGGGGAGTACAGGTGGTGCAGAGGTAAGAGCGGTCGCCTCTCACTACTATGGTCCTGAGTTCAATTCCCGGGCCTGATATCATATGTTTGTTGGTTCTCTCCTGTGCTTTGAGGGGTTTTCTCCAGGTTCTCTGGTTTTCCTTCCTCAACAAAAATCAATCCTGATTCGATCTAGGTTGTGCTCCTTGGCCAGACATGAGTTGTATGACTTTGACTTGGCCATGTTGAGCTACATCCATTGCAATTCAGCTACTAAGCTGCAAGTGGGGATGATTAGTCAATCCAATTTATTTATTTTTACATGGCGGGAAGGAAGAATACCTTGAAATCTGTCATTGTGAGAATAATTACCTCACTTCATTAAAAAATTTGGTGGTTTTGTTTTGTTTATCAGTTATTTTGTCTACCTGGATGACTTGTGCAGGCCTGCGTGTTCACGCTAGTTCTCATTCTCCTACCCACTCAATTCCGTAGTCGGCAGTTAAACAATAATATGCTTTCAGTCAGTTTAAGAAGTTATACATTAAAAAACAACCACAATAACCAACAACTAACAAGCAAAACAAACAATAACAAAAAAGAATAAACAGCAAGACAACATAACAAGAAAAAAGCCTTTGAATGGAAGGTGTTGGCTTATATGCCAACCAACCAATAGAAGCCTGATGTTGCTTTATGCATAAATTGGGATATTGGTGTTAATTAACAAGACAAAAAAGAACAAGGGATGTGTAGAAGTTGCAGATGAAATTAGCTTTTTACTTTAAGTTCACTCTATTTCCAACCTATTCAATTTTTTTAATGTCTAAAAAGTTATAATATGCTTATCATTTACTTCCATTAAATAACTAACAGTTGATAATCTTAAGAACTAAAATAAAAAGAAGCAAGAGGAAAAAAGGCAGACAAAAAGGAAGAAAAGTAGACAAAAACATGTCGAAAGAAAAATAATGTTGTATCAAATTTGTTTTCAAGTTTTCCATTACTTGAAAAGCCTTGAAATACATTTTATATAAAAAGAAACTTTTTCAAAAAATGCTGATTTGTTAAGCTTTAATCATTATTAATTTTTAAATGATGTTTTTATTATTTGTCTCAATTTATATTAATATTTAGCAGATGAAATGTTGTAAATTTAGTAAATTGATATAGTATATAGGGTGATTTGCTTTCAGAAGGTTTAAGAACATCAGCTACCAAAGACCATATGGCTAGCTGAAAAGATCATTAAATTCGCTTCATATTTTGGTTTGCGCTTGTCTTCTACGATTTACTGCTATTAAAATTCTGGTTTATTGAAAGATATCATCTGTCCAACACTTCATTCCCTGACAGTTTGTTCCATACCACTTATTCAATTTTAAGAGTTCACCCCAACAGTAAAGTTTGCATATAAAGAGAACTTTTAATTAAAAAAAACCTTTTTGGTGATCTAAATTTTCCTTATTTAACTGCTTAGTAATGACAAGTCCAAAGCTCTGAACGTTGATTGTTTATTATGAGCCTAAAGCAGTCTCCTATTTCTGGAACCCACTGTGACGAAGCAAAAACAGACTCCACTATTTAAGTCCTTGCTGCAGTATATACACCATTTAAGTGACCATAAATTACTTCTACATCTGATCCGAAAAAAATTTTGTTTTTGGATCAAACTTGAATTTTTTCAATCTAGAAGTTAATAAAGAATGATGCTAAGCCAAGGAAGATTGGTTTTCAAGCAACTCAGAAATGCTAATTTATTGTAATGAGACTGTCAGGTATAGGAGCAGCTGGGTAATAGAAATTACATATTATTTTTGGTAAAGAGCAAGTAGAACATGAAGGGAATATCATTCTATTCTCTTAATCACTCTAACCCATCATCTCTACCTGTTTTTTTTCTTTTCTTCATAGTTGGTTTTTGCAGGTAAGTATAATATCTGACTTACTATAGTTTTTATGATTACAGCTCTTTTTTGTGTAGTGATATCTGTTTTTATTTTATCACCATACAGCTGTACTCTCTCTAACTCACTTACAGTATATTATCTTTTCCAATGTGAATATGAAGATTTAGCTTCATAAAAACATCTGAAAATGCAAACCTAAAATTTATGTTTCTTCTCTCCCTATTTCGAGCTCATCATCATGTTGTTTTGTTGAATCAAACAGTTTTTAAGTCATTGATGTCCGTACTTAACCAAAACAATATAACTTTGAATCTTCCAATGATTTTTATTTTCTCAAAGATAAAAAGGCCTTGATTGTCTTCAGTGGACATACTCTGAGCTTGGCTTTATTTACTGCTTGTAGAATTCAAAGGATTCTGTAATTCTGCCTCAGATAGTTAATTGTCATATTTCAAAGTGTAGCTGTAATCTTAATTAATAATTCAATAGCTCCTTTATCGTAATCATGTTTTTCTTTGAAGTTATGTTCCATAAAAGGAATCAAAAATACCCAAAATCCATCTATAACTCACATTGAATCTTTCCAAGGTTTTCAAAAATGTCAACTTCCATTAATTAAGACCAAAACTAATTGACTTAAAAAATTCCAAAATTTGTAGACTTCAATTAAATGAAAACAATGAAGTGTGTTTCAATCAGTCCAGGCAATTTTTTCCCTTTCTTTCTAGTTTTCATTTATGTATGGTTTGTATTTTTCAGTTCAGGATTTTTGACTTTGTATGATAAATGTGACTTTGATTTTTGAAGAAAGATTTTCGATTGGTTGTAATATTTTCAATTGTCTTACCTGCAAAGAGACATGTCAGATGTACAACTTGTATTTTTGATAGCCAACAGCTGTCCTCCATTCTCAGCCAATCAGATCCCTTTCTCATCACCATAGCAACCAAACAGAAGATCCTCTTTTGTATTGATGCAAATTTCTATGAGCATGTGTTTGTTTGAAGTGAACGAAATTTGAATAAAAGATTTATTTTCATTGGCCTTAGGATATATTTTCCACATTTTTGATAAAAAGAAAATTACAAATGAGAGTTTAATATAATCATATCAATGTTGCTTTTGTAGATTCTCACTCATACAAACTGGAAATTGTAATGTGGGCTACTCTTCAAAGGAAGCCCACCATTGTTTTCCCATCTTTTGCATTTCTGTAGGTGTTTTTAAGCAAATTTTCGGTCTAAAAATATTTCAAAACAACAGTCAGATTTGTGCTTTTCTTATAACTGCATATATTGATCCACATAATTTACTTTTTCACCTTAGATTTACTCAAATCAAATATTTTGTCTAAATATATAACAGAAACTAGAATTGTTGTTTTTGCCATCATTTTGACATACCGGCAATTCATATTGCCTTATGTATTCAGCATAGGAATAAAACTTGTGCTTTTCATGCCATCATTTTCACAGAATTTGTATCACCTTGCATATATTTTGCATAGAACTATTTTTCTGTCATCTTTTTGATGTTGTTGTTTGGGTCCGCCTTCTTTTCATGTTTTATTGATCAGGAAAGTTTTTTCTAAAAGGGTTTTGTTGAGTGTATTCATAAGTGACGCTGTTTTCCTCTGCTGACTTGAACAGGTGTGATTATCCTTCTGCACCAGCATGTCATGAACTACTTTTTGATCCAGTGCTCTGGTGTTTTACTCTAGTATTCTCTCAGTGTTTCTTCATGATTGTAAGTTATGTTGTGTACTTATAATGCATGTTCAGTAGTACTAAGTCATAATAACGTATATATTTTCCTTGTGTGCCTCATTCAAAAAAGGTTGCAAGGCACCAAAGAAAGGAGGCAATGTAGCTCATTTCAAGATGAAAAGGAACTAGAACTAAAAAATCTTAAATCAAGGCCAATAATTAGGATTATTGAATGTTTCGCTTGTAAAGTAAAGCTAAACTATCCAATTTTTGAAAGATGTTATTGTTTTTCTTTTCTAAGTTGTTAAAGATTTTGTTTCAAACAAATTTTGTATCAGTATTAGGGCAAGAACAAGAAAAGCATTGAGGACTCAGAAACTTATGACATCAACAAGCTGTTGTGTGACATCAAGAATTGGAGTCAAAAGTGAAACATTGTCTTCAAGAAATGTGAAATTTCTTATTCTCTGAATGTTTTGTAATTGTTTTTATGATTGGTAGTTTTTATTACATTTTTTTCATGAAATTATTTTGAAAAAAAAATAATGGGGTGCATACCCATTATACGTGTGTGCATTATACACAGGCATTTATGGTAAGGGCTAGAAACAACCCTGGTTATTTTTAATACAATTTTGAAAAAAAATTTAAAAAAATACTGTTATAAATAGGAAACAGATTTGAGCTATGACCTTATGCCATTGTGTAGTTGATAAAACTTGATCCGTATCTTGCAGTACAGACCTTGCACTTGCCTTTAAAGAGTTTGGAAAATAAATTAGCATTGATTTACAAAAATTAAAAGATGCAAAGCTATTATTCAATTCCTGATTGATGGAAATTTGGCCAATTGTTAGCCTTCTTATGACATAAGCTAGTGTTCTAGTCCTCAGGAAAACTTGCTAAACACCTGGGATATTTTTATTCCATTCTGAAAAGCAAATGTGTTCTCAACCACAATTGTACCATCAAAGCATTAAAACATGTCAACAAACATCATTATTTCACTCCAGAAGTAACATTTTATGAATGTTACTTTTTTCTGTGCATTTTATGGCAAATAGTGCAAAAATCAGTAAAAAGTGCAAAAATCTGTGAAATGTGCGCAGATCAGAAAATACTGTGATTTGGTGCAATTTTTTGTAAAACAATGCAGGATCACACTTATCCCACTTTATCAGATACTCTGTTGGTATATCAAGTCTATGCTACTCTAATATTAATGAAACACTGTGATCCTGCATCCTATTCCTGTTATATTGTAATGCCGCTGATTTTTGGTTGATGTGACTAGCCAATAAGCTATGTACTATTATATATGTATATACTATATATAAAAGACTCCTGATGTTAGTATTGTGTACATTTATAAAATTTAATATTACCCATAATTTGATATTAATCTAATAAAAGTAACATTACCAAGTAAATGCTTAACATCTTAGAAAAATGTAAATTTAGTAAACCTATCTAACCCTAAACCAGCATGTATTCTAGTTTAACTTAAAAAGGCATTCCTGAATAAAAAATAAAATAAAATGAATCATATTTATTTATAAACGCTAGGTTTTAAAGCTACCAAACTCAGACCATAGCAATGAGAGACGAGCAGACAAACCACTACACCACCCATGTCCCCTAGTTTTCTAGTTCTCTTGGAAGACCATCAAATTCTCCAGATGGTTCCCTGTGCTTCTATTTCAGACTATCAAACTGTTAAAACTCTAAATTATAAGTAGTACATGTAGACTTGATTTGATTCTTATGTTTATCAGAATGCAACATTTATCTGGTGTTATCAACCACTTCCTCCCACGACACACCCCTCCCTCTGTTTCTTTTTGTGTCCACAATTCTTTTACCCTCCACTCCCACGAAAGACTTGTTATTAACCCCGCCTCCCCCTCCCCCTTCAGCAGTCTTGTCACTCTCCTTTCACAAACACAACCCTCTGTTTTTCATGGTATGCTGGTCATTTGTGAACTCCCACTTCACACATCACAAGACATTTAACACCCAGTACAGGTGCAGCTCCTGTCAATTCTTTATCAAAAATAGTTTTAGATTAACTCAACAATATAATTGAATTATCAGAAAAAATAAATAATAGTGATCATGTCAATAAAGATGCTAAAATTTACCCAGCAATGTACCCCTTCCTAAATGCTTCAATTTAATGTTAAACTTTACCAGACTATCATCTCATCTTAAACTAAAATCATAAATTGTTAATAACTTGAATGTATAAGATCTAAACAATAAACCTAATTCTATATTCCATTGTTCCTGTTTTTCTCTTCTCTAGCCTCCAAAAAACAGTGAATCCAATGTATGAGTAGAACGCCTGAGAAAATCTTGCAGCATCGTACTTGTGCAGATTCATTATCATGGATGACTACTCAATCAATGTGGGCGATTTTGCCAACAAACCGATGAATGATCTTGATGATGGGTTTTTCTATGGAACAGCTACAGCGACACAACATCAACCAGAAGGACAACAACTTGTGCCATACAGTACTGTCAATTTCATTTTCTTTCTTTGAATGTCTTGTGTTTTGTCTTGACTTATGGCAGTCTTGTCTCATACCTTTAATCTTTGTCCTATCTGTGCTCTTATATATGCCAGTATTTGTAAATCTGTTTATAAATACTCATTAAATCAGTTGATAACATTAAATTAATTCTCTTAAACACCCCTTACCTTACCTGTTTTTAAACTAATAACTAAGCGTCATAATATTAATCGTAAACGTCTCATATAATTATGTTTACATGTTAAAAGTCTTGGCCATGTTATAAAATATTTTTGTAACAGTTTCCTTTTTAGTGTTAGTACTATTGTGATGAGAAAGTATGGTATCTATCCTAATCATTTTAAAGATACTAACATTAATGCCGTTTGCTATGTTCCCTTGCACTTGGTTTTGTTTAAGAATTAGTTGTTATAGAATTATTGCAATAACAAATTACAAGGGGTGACTTAAATTTTATTTGTTTTTTTAATGTTTGTGTGTGGTATTTGATAGTTTACAATTTGATATTTCATTGTGTGTTTGCCATAAGGTATGTATTCAAGATTAAGTTATGCTGTTATTTGGTTAACTAGTGTTAAAATAAAGAGGAGATTAGGGCACGTCAAAGTAATGAGGGGTCAGAACATTTTCAAAATTTGTATGCAAAGACAATTACATTCTTAAACTTTTTCTCGAAGATTTAAACATAATAGTTTGATAATTTTTCCTTGTTACTGGAGAATTTATTATGGTGATTGGCAGAAGATTTCGAGCATAAATCTTAGCGTTTTTTGAAAGCACCCAAACAATTTTTGTTTAGGTCTTCATTGTTTGTCTCTTAATGTTTGTAACTGAGATTTTGGTGAAAATAGCATTAAAAGATATGGATTTTTTAATTTTTTATTCAGAGATTTATTGATATTTTTCTGATTTACATTTTATGACAGAAAATTTTGTGGAAATGCACAGTATTCAGGCATAGGTTTTAATTAATATTTATTTCAAAGGTTTACTGGAATGATATTCAAAAACTTTGATTCAAAATTAAGAAATTTTGTTGTTCTTGAGCTGTTTATAAAACACTTAAACTAGACTTGAAAATAACCCAAGTTATTAAAGTTGATAATTTTATCATATTTAGACAAACCTAGAACTCGCTACACCTCTCACTTGACAGGTCATGTGTGTTTGGTGAGATAAATTATTTAAACCAATTCTTTTAATCCTTTGAATTAAGAGTTACAGTCTAGAAACAGTTGCAAATTATGATTATTGTTTTGTCTAGACCAGAAAACTAACTCACAAATCTTATTTCTAGATTATGGTGTGACAAATTTTAATATTACAAAGCATAAAGAAAATATTTATATGATTGGACTGTTTATGGTAGTCTAATCTACCAGCTCTATCTAAAAAGAAAAAAGAATTCAGAACATGATTCTTGCTGTGAATTATAGTTTGGTTTATTTTACTAATTGCTTAGAATTTTTATGTTTGGGTATTGCTGCAAAATATATTGTTGATTGTTAGGTTTAGTGGTGTAATGTAGTTGTTTTGTAGTTTAGAGTTTATTGAAGGTGCATTTAGACAAAGGCTTGAGTAGCCAAGAACCAGAGTCACACCGGTGGTATATCTATTATTGATAACCTCATGATCAAACTACAAGATCCATTTGCATTTGTTCTTGTTTTGACTGCATTGGACACAGCAACATGTAAGTGACTTCACCACTCTCAAAATGTTTGTAAGGGTATCTTTCTTAATTAACTCTGCATATACCTATCATTAATTATTACTTGTATTATAGGATTTGCAAGCCTTGTTAATTAATTTTTGTCTCAGACTTATAATAGATAGGCACGCCAATTAATCTGTTGTGGAGTTACATGTGGATTTAGATATCTTTATCATTGTTCTACTTGATGCAGTCCTTGAGTCATATCATCGCAGTCCATACATCCATCTTGTACATAATAACTGTATTCTAATTAACTTACTAACACTTAGAAGTATTTCAAACATCATTTAGGTTTAACAAGTTTATCACAAGAAAACATTGACAGTTTTATAATGAAAGAATTAAATAGTAGAGCAATGCAAAACAATATTTCATAAGATGACTGATTATAAGTATCATCAATATGATACTGACATATAATACAATACAAAATATTTTGAGTTGAGTTAAAAATTACCATAACTTTTAGTAAGAGGAGAGTTATTTATTTCAGGTTATTTTATTTTTTTTTCACCTGAATTACCACCTGTAGTATCCCTCTACATTTCAAGGGTTCTTGTAGTTAGGTTACTTTAACTATTTGAAATATTTTTTTCACAGTTTATTTGAAGCCAGCCATTTCTTTCTTAACAAGTACTAGTATAATTGGAGCAAACAAGTTAGAACATGTGCACAAGTTAAATTTTTAGTAGATGTAAGACTACTTGAAAGTTCAGGGTTATGCTAGTACCAATAAATAATTCAGAAGTAGACAACATAGTGCAAAGTGTTTGACATCCACAAACAGTCGTATGTCTAAATTCAATCTTCAAACTGATTTCCACAAAATCAGTGAAATTAGTTTTTTACAATAACTTACAAATTTCTCACCCACCCGATTGGTTTTTATCATCAATAAGTGGACAGACGGATAAATTTCATCAGCAAGCGTGCGAGCTCACCATTCGTTGTTTTGATTGTTCAAAGATGAGACTTTTTACTTTAAAAATTGTGCTCTCCCACAGTCCCTCTTTAAAATATCTTGTCATTATGGGCAAAGTTGAGATGGGGGGGGGGTAGGGGAGGGGGGTATAGCCCACTTTTTCCTTTTTGCCTGCTTCAATACAATACAATACAATAACTACATTATTTTTATTTTCAAATGTGCCCCTCTCCATACTTTTCATTCTGAATACATCGCCCACACACTATTTAGGTTACTCTGCTCTGTAATCTTTAGGACCTCATATTAAGTGAACTTTCCCTAGTATGTTTGCTAGCACTGGTAGGCTCTAGGAAAATAGCAATACTGTGTGCTTACTGATGAGTTTATTTGTTGAGTTTGGTAACAGTGTATCGTCAGTGAAATGTGCTTGTCAAGATAACCAACAAATCTATATTGTTTTATAATGTTAAACTAATGAATGTCATACATCTGTCTTCTCCAGGTTCAGGGATGTCGCTTAGCATGGAGAGGCACATCCAGCAGACCAATGAGCGACTCATCTGCATCAAAACACATCTCTCTTCACCTCAAGGCTTTCAGACTGCTGCAAGAGAGTTGCTAGAATGGTGTGGAGATGTCCGAGCATTTCAAAGACCTTTTGAAGGCAACTTGATGGGGTGTTTAACGGTAAGAAATAAACTACGGGAAGAGAATTTCACCAGAATTTCAAATTGGTGGATGAGTGAAATTTTCCCTTTCAGTCCATGCGTCTTAATTTTGAGTGTCAGTTTTTTGGTAGTGTTTTTTTTTCAAATAAAGAAAGTTATTGTCATGTGAATGTTAAGACACTATGTCTGGACAAAGGACATCAACAAAGGTGCCATGCATTGTTTGAGGGTCATCCTCTTGCATGTTCACCATGTTTGGTATCCCACAGGGCTCTATATTGGAACCTCTGGTCTTCAACATATATTTTGCAGACTTAAATGATGTAGCTGGGCTTATATAACTGCCAAACACTAGACAAAACTGCCTGATGTACAGCTGTGTTGTCTAGACCTTACTAATCCATATCCTCATGCTTTCGCTAGGTGGTCAGTCAGGTAGCTGCAACTCAAGGATATGACCTTGACCTTGGTAAGAAATATTTGTGATGCTGTACTGTTTGATGTTGGTGAATCTGTAATGTCGTCAGTGTTTGCAATGCTGTGAATGATACTGTAACAACATAACATGCTCGTCACTGTAATGTCTGTCATGTAAAGTTTTTATTGGTGCAACATTCAGACCCTGTATCATTCATAATTTTGTAATGTCTATGAATTTGATACTTCAGTTTCAAGTTCTTGTTGCTCAGGCTAAGCCTTGATATGATATGTAGCCTGCGTAGCAGCCCAAAGGGGAGGGGGTTGGGGGCCCTGTGGAAAGAGGAGCAGGGGAATGGGGAGAGGGGAGTTTGAATATTCATGCATTCCTGTCAAGGTCCGTGGAATTTCAAAGTGTGTTTTCATTGTTGAAGTTTTGCATTCTTTACTTTACTTTGGGTATGTAGACAGTAAATAGAGGTTAAGCCTCTGAGCAAATGATTCTGTGATCAAGGAACACAAACTCAAAGGGTCTATTGCAAAATGAGTGGGCCTTGTGGATGAGTTGCAACTGCCAAGTTTGCATGGATTGTTTGACTGGACCAAAAACAAAGCTTGGCATATGTTGTTTAGTAAAATCCAAGATCTGGTGCCTAATTCTGGAGTATGAAATTGTTGCAGGAAACAAAATGGCATTTATCTTTCATTTTTTTTCCTGCTGTCAAACTTGGGTGACTCATGTGCCAACTGATAAGGTTTTCTTATTTGTCCCAACAGGTTATCGGCTTCTAGCTGTCTGTGCTGCCCACAGGGACAAGTTCACTCCCAAGTCAGCCAGTATGCTATCAGTGTGGTGTGAAGAGCTGGGGAGACTGTTGTTGTTACGGCACCAGAAACAAAGAAATGATAACCCTAAGTCAACACCATACCAGCAATCACCAATGAATAAAAACATGCCGCAGATGAACCCCCAGATGATGAATAACATGGGTCCAGGGTAGGTGTAGTCATCATGAAATAACTTTTATGAATATGACATTCAACTACAGTCAACCAGTCGTTTGTTTCCGACACAAACAACAACCTTGCAATTTGATCGGGCAATGTTCCAACTTCCGGTGGAACTTGAAATTTTGAAGTTGCAAAATTTAAATTGCCATCCAGTCAACACTTAAGCTTGGAAATGACCCCTATAAGGAAAAGAATAACTTCAGATCCAAATTATTTTCGTTTTAGAGGCCATTTTCAAGCTAAATTATCGGCTAGATGGCAATTTAAATTTTTCAAGTACCAACTTAAAATTTTCAAATTGCAACTTGAAAATTTCAAGTTCCACCGGAAGTTGGAACATTGTCCGATCAAATTGCAAGGTTGCTGTTTGCGTCAGAAACGAACGACTGGTATGACTGTAAATATATAGAGTGAGTATTCACAAGTGGATAATCTTATGAGAGAAACTTTTCAAGAACTCTGGAAGGAGGAGAGGTATAAAAGTAATAAAAGTTAGAAATTCATGATATTCTGTGAAGTCAAATAAACATTTTTATTATTTGGATAATAGTCAATTTGTCCACATACCGGTAATAAAAATAACATTACACGTTGGCTTGAAGATATGAATTTTATTTTCTCGTGCTAAAAACAACTTGCTTGCTGTGTTCGCTTGAAAAAGATTTTATTTTCACTGCTCGAAAATGAAATTGATATCTTCACGCCACTGTGTAATATCCTCTATTAATGTAATCTACAGAGCTGACACAGGGACAGTTATATGGCCGCAGACCACCCAACAGCCAGCAGCCCTCTCTGTGGTAACAACAGTCTGGGGGGTGACGTCATCACTGACAAACTCCATGACCCATGATTCTATGATGCCTGGGATACCAACTACAAACACTGTCAACTCTGTCACCCACCCCTTCCCAACAACCTCTGCAAACCCTACTAAACAGTATGGGGCACAAGGTGAGATTGCCTTACTATAATATTATAATTTAGGGAGTGGTCATCAATTACTGCTGGTAAGAGATGGACCATTAGGCTGCGTTCATAATGTATGGCAGGGGGGGCAGGTGAAATTTAGGGGGGATGTGAAAATTTTTTTTCAGTAAAATAGGGGGGAGGGGGTGTTTGATTTTTTGTCCAAAAATTGGGGGGTGCTAAAATTTTTGAAGAAGCTGAGGGGGATTGCTATTTTGTAGGGGGACTTTAAGGGGGGTGTTGAAAAATTTTATTGTCATTATAAAAGATTTCCTCTGACATACATTATGAACTCAGCCTTAGAAAAGTGAAGGAGGAGGGGGCAAAAGCAAAAAAAAAGTTTTCCAATAAAAATTTTGAAAAAAAATAGCTGCCAAGACATTTTCTTAAAATAAGTAGATCTGCAATTTTGGTGGTTGGGTTTTAGAACAGGTAAAGCCTTGCACAGTCTTTGTGCATTTGTTCATCTTATATATGCTACCAACAATGCCTGTCTCCTCCACTGTTGGGCAGGGGGATATGGAAATATTTTCTGGAAACAGAGACTTTGTGCCATCACATGACAGGAGGCAT
>WUCR03215187.1:0-14714 GCA_009858155.3 Phymanthus crucifer
TCATTGGGAGCTGGCTAGATGTTGTAGCCACGCTATGACACACTATATATACCCTCCCCCACAATGCACTGCATCTTCAGTCATCACGTGCTATTCTCGTGACGTCAAAATAATTTCTGCCTAAGTCATTGCATTCCACCGGCAGAAATTAATTATTAATGGCAGCCACGAAGAAAAACGCAATTTAACGGATATTATGTAATAAAATGCTCAGAATATATTTATTTAAGTAATATTGATTATATCATTGACTTTTTGAAAAGTTTTGAAATGACCAATTTTTGTTGTAGTCCCTCTTAAATATTCTTGAACCTGTAAAGATTTTCGTGCCTTGCATAATCAAACCAGGTGATTTAGTGGTAGGAGTGATCAGTTTCCAGCTTCAATGTCTCGTGCTAGAAAGATTGTTTGTTGATACCAGGTTCTAGGGTTATCCTACCTCCACAAAATGTAACTTCCAAATTCAAGATGAAGTTACAGTTGACAAATAGCTACTGATTGCCGAGGGCTGCCACTGCCAAATGCCATAATATTGTTTTTTTGTTTTTGATTTATCAACATGTTTTGTAAAATTATGTAGAGGTCACTAAACTGTTGAGAAAAAAGTTGCAGAAACGTTTTTGCTTTTGTTTGTAAGCCATTAGGGCTCACAAGCTGTGGGACATATTTTTGTCAGGAATGGCTTGCGTCGGTGAGTTAAATATATATTAGTTAAAAATATTTAAATTACTAAAAATATATAAATCTACCGACATCGTCACTGGCTTAAAATGTTACAGTATATAAAAGTAATGTAAACATTAATATATATAAACCTACCGACGTCGTTACTGGCTTAAAATGTTACAGTATATATACGGTTTCAATAACATATGTCATTATCACTAGTCCCTGTTGGACACTCTGTCATTAAATTGTCACCAACGACCATTCACTTTCGTTGGTTCTACACAATTCTTTTTGTATGTAGCAAAGTTTGGCACATAGCTGTAGTTAGGACCACTGAGGGAACATGAGTACAGTCAACTTATTGTATCATCGTTTAGCCAGACCAGACGGCTGGGAATTCCAGTCCAGGCATGTACAGAGTGCTTTCCACACCGGGACAGGGCAGGGTATTTAACGTCTGTATAGTAACAGTTTTTTGGTAGAGGTGGGGAAAGATTTCCACTTCAAATTAATGAAACTGTAGATGTTAAAGGGTGAAAACTGCTGGAGCACGAATTAAATTCTCCGAGCATCCCCCCGGCCTTCCTTAGGGGAAGGGTCAGTTGACCTGCGCATGAACGCGCACATGACAACCGGAAGAAATCACTCGACATGCATTAAGTTATGTGACCCATGTTTACTGAAGCTGAGCTGCTTTCTACGTACGCTAGGCAAACTAGACAATATGGCTTCCCAACCCGTTGGTCCGGGCTTTAGGATGGTGATGCGTCTCCTTCGAAACGTGTATTCCACAGTGCCACGTATTAACACAGACCAGATGGAGAAGTTGATGACAGACAAGGATTCATCGCGTCCACTTGTTATATTGGTAAGCTTTTGAGGAGAAAATATGCAAAACTGGCGTGTGATGTCGACGGGCTCGATATCAGCCATCAAGCATCCATCTCCTAATCAACCACATCATTACGATATTAATATCCTTTAATTTCATCAATGTTTGATTCAGGAAAATGACGGACAAAGACTAGATATTGTATCAATTACAAAAGCGATTATTCGTGGATTCATCGTCATATGGTTAATGATATTGAACATGAAAAGTATCACCCGCCGGCGTTAAATGTTTTTCTTGTCACAAAAGTTTGCTAGTGTTGTTGCGAGTCTATACGCAGCAAAGTAGCCGAGCTGGGCTCCTCTTACATGGTTATTTATAGTATCCCCGATTAGTGTGCTACTTGTAGCACGCTAGAAGTTCTGACAAGTTAGTAAAGTTTATGATATGTATTTGATATACACCTATTCGTTTCAAAAAACGTCGCAACCAAGAGGCCCAAGCAACAAGACAAGGCCACAGAGAAGACCGGTACTTTTGCTTGTAATAAATCTATTCATGGCGTATTTTCATTACTCGACTTCACAAATCACTCGAAGCATGGCTGCTTCAGAAGATAATTCTAGTTGCACAAGCCATGGCCTAATAGGCAATTACGAGTACCGACGTTCTCTGCGGTCTTGGCTTGTTACTTGAGCCTATTGGTTGCGACAAGGATTTTTGAAATAGGTGTACATGTATTCTGCTTGTAGTATTCAATATGGAAGCAGTTTTTTTTCAATTTTGGGATTTAGCATTTGCACTCATCGTCTGTTTCCAACCATTACTACCAAGGTCTGACCGAGTATGTGACTATTGCAGGATACCAGAGAGCCTGAAGAGATCCAAGTTAGTCGCCTACCAAACTCAATCCCAGTCAACCCTAACTTGAAGGACATGTCTGAACTACTGTCAATCATCAACAAAGCAAAAGGTCAGCTGTTTTCTCACACAAGACTGTATGCAACCGGAAAGCCAGGGACTGTTTGCATTATATGTAGTGTCCAAAACATCGATCTGTGGATGGTGGAGTGTCATGTGGACAAGTTAAATTCTCCTTTATTCCCTATTATCCACGCTATTTTAGCAGTGTAAATTTAAGAATAATCCCCCACATTAATTCCACACCCTTCTCTAGACAGATAGAATAAAGACGGTGGTAGCTTAATAATTTCCCTACTGCGAGCCCAGTCCACTTACCACTCTTCTCTCCTTAGGTGGTCCTGAACAACACGCCACAGTCATTATGTCGTGCGCCATCGGCTACCGGGCGAGTATAATGGCAACGAAATTGATGCAGGAGTTATCCAAGCCGGAAAACATGGAGATTCGAAGTAAGATACACGTATGGAATCTGGAAGGCGCTCTTTTCAAATGGGCAAATGAAGGCAGACACATGGTGGATGGTATACAAGGCAACAAGACCCGAAAGGTGCACGGGGTGAATCGACTGAAACAGAAGATGCTCTTTCCCGAGCTAGTTAGCAAATGATGCCACATAAAGTTTAAAATCTTTTTTGCTACAATCTTTGTTGCAATAAACATCTAGCTAAACTGTTGCTCAAAAACCACATTTTTAGAAATGTACTTTCGCAAGTCTGGACTGAAGACAGGGCATCTATTTCCCTGCTTCGCTTCGATCCCATATAGCCTGCGTGCAGCCGGAAAATTTCTCGGAAATTACCGAGAAATTTTCCGGCTGCACGCAGGTTATTCGCATAGTGACTGACAATATTAGCTGAAAAGAAATATTAAAGCATATAATGTGGTCTTCAACAGTTTCTAGAATGAATACTGCATGGGGAGTTTCATCAATCACCATTACGAAGACCAATCTTCTCGGCAACTGGTGGAGGGTATTGAAGAGGTAAAATTGGGAGCTGTAATTTGCCCTTTTGGGGGCTGGGAAATGGGATTTCATGCACTGGGACTGGGTTTCATAAACAACAGAACAATAGAAAATGGGAGTGAGATTTGAGCAACACAGGTTGGGATTGGAACTGGAATAAAAAAACTGGCTTAAAAATGGGATGAGGAACCCCCTTCAGGACCCTTGTCTTGCGAAGTAATAAGGCCTCAGTTTAGCTGAAACACAAGTTAAATAAGCACTGCAGCATCTAGCCTGAAAAACGTCACTTAAAAAACCATTGCGATACAAGTGAAGGTACGGTAATACCAGCACCAAAATCTTGCAACTCATCGTTAGTTGCATTGCAAGTTGCAGAGTTGCTCGTATTACCAGCCTAATTATTTGTGGCGGTACTTTGTTGCACAAAGTAGAAGCCCTTTCTACTCTCTGCAACAAAGAAAATTTGCTGCACCTGAACTGGTAAAATGAGCAGCATTCGCTCTGCAGCTTGCAATACATCAATGTTGAGCAACAAACAAGGGCGGATCCAGGGGACAAAGGAAGCTGTAGCCCCCCTCCATCCTGATTGACCCACTTTGCACCCACAAAATCTTTTATGATTTCGAATCTTAGCCCCCCTTCCCCAACTGGTGTCTTGCTAAATTTTGCCAAGCCCTCCCCTAAATTCTTGGCTGGATCTGCCCTTGACAAAGCATACAATTTTGTTGCTGTTGTTCAAACATACCTTAAAATATGATTATACCATTTACATCAATACATAAAGTTGATAAATGCAGTTTTGTAATATTCATCACAAGCTAATGTCGATCAGAAGCATTCAAAATCTTCCTTAAAAAATAAGCATGCCACTCAACATCGTCAGTTAGTTCTGGATGAAATGCAGTTGCCATGAGGTTATTTTGTGCAACTGCCACAATGACTGGTTTACCACAGGATGGTATCTTTACAGTAGCGAGAACGTGAACATCCTTACTATCTACAGACAGAACGGCTGGTGCTCGTATAAACACACCATGGATACCTTCACCAGTGGATTTATAGACTGAGGCATCTGTGATGCTTTCTTGCACACTTTTATCTTGAATATCTAACACCCCTTCAAAACTATTCAGCTGACGACCAAAGAAGTTTCTTGATGTTGTTATATCTAGACCACCAATCTAGAATGATTGAAAACAATCTGTTAGTCGGTTATAATGTGCCATAGAAAAATTCCAGATGCAGTCAAACCTTGAATATCCAGACACCCTCAGACCAGACTAAAAAGTCCAGATAATTGAGAGTCTGGATAATAGAGAAAATGAATATAATGAGGTGGAAAGTGTTATTTTATAGTTCTGATTCAGTGTGCCTCATGTATCCACCTTAGAGGACATTCTATTCTGAAACTTGTCCAGTACCCAACAAATTGCAAACACACAGAACTCTATAGCCTGCGTCACATCCGGATGTAATTTTTTGATATAAATTCTTGATCCTCCCCTGTCATTTCAAACCTAAACAGATGATCCCCTTATAAAGTTAAAAACAAAACATGTGACCCTCCTGTACACTTTGACCTTGAAATTGTTTGAAAATGCTTCTTGCTATGGATGAAAGCGAATGAAGGTACTTGGGACAATTACATTTCATGGGAACAAATACATATTTAATGAAATGAGATACAGGAAATAGTTCAAAAGTTTCAATAAAATTTAAAGTCTTGTGTAAACAGGTATGACCCTCATCCTCCCCACCGCCGTTGATTTTTTGAGATTGGTGAACCTCCCCTCGAGGCTATAAATTTGAATCCGGCCCTCCCCCACAATAAACGTACCCTCCCTTACCTTAGCCTGGCCTCCCTCCTTCTGTCCCTCAATCTGATTGGACATTAAGATCAATCCAGCACAGGTCCCCCACACGACTCTTGGTTTGGTCTGATCATTCATCCATTCCTTCAAAACAGAATCGAATCCACTTGATTCCAGAAAAATACCCATGGTCGTACTTTCACCGCCAGGCAAAATGAGGCCATCTAGCCCTTGTAAGTCTTGTGCTTCTCTTACTTCAACAACTTGAAGTTCAATATCTTTCTTAAACGTGTGGTATTTCAAAGCCTTGAGAAGCGCTGCTTTGTGTTCAAAAAACCCGCCCTGTACAGCAAGTACACCTACTTTAAGAGGAACAATATCTTTAGCGTTCGCCATGCTGTAAAACAAAGTTGACAAAGGGTTTAGAAATGTCTCGGTAACAACAGAGCTGAAAAAATATTTTTATTGTTGCTGACCACAGGCAGCCCAAACAAGGCAATGCACCTTGTTTAAAGCTAGAATTATCTGTAGTTTAATAAACTGCTGCGAAATGTCCTCCATAGTTGTTTAATACATACCTTAGCTTGTCTATCATTGAATTAGCAGCCAGATTTATGCCTTTCTTGTCGCGTGTCGACACTATCAGGCCCAGGATGATACTCTCACATGTCTGGCCAGGCGTTCCTCGCAGGGTCTATCTGACGTAATACTCAAAAAACAAACTTGAATGGTTTTGAAGGAATTTCTATGAGAAATCGTGATATGCCTTGTTCTTTGTTATTAATATCCAAACATTTGTTTTTCCTTTTCTACATTTCCATCTTGGTGTGAAAAAAAACAGTTGTGTCTAAAGAAGGTGATGGTATCGCTGTGTCGTGGGTGGTTGCATAATGTTCACGTGGCCTTGCCTGGTCATTCATTGACACATACTCGACACATACTCACTCTACGTCTCCATCTCCCTGCATCTCGGTGGCTAGAACTTGTCCTCAAGCAAAGATGGATACTATCCCTGTTGAACAAAGAAACGGAGTTACAAATGGTAAATTTATGCCTTGTATGGAATAATACTTTATAATCGATCGTAATCAAGTCAGAATATTATATTTTAGGAAATGTTCCTCAATTAGTTCATAATATTTTTCGTGCCAGCCTTTTTCGTACTAATAGTTGGTGCTTGTGTTTTTCTGCAGAAGTGAGTAACTTATCCTTGAACCACCAAAAACAAGACTCATCACTACTTTCTCTGTGCCAGCACAAAACAGGTATGCGGTAGGCTGTATATGGTATGGATTGACCACACTTTAAAGTATGTGAGGGGGGTAGTGATAAATATGTAAATTATACACCGTAAAGAAAGGATACTTACTTACTAAAAGGGGGGGTTGGATTAGAAAAAAGCCAATGTGAGAAAGAGCATAAAAGTGCCCCCCAGGTCCCCCATCTGTGCCATCGTCCCTTTGTGTATAAAATACTGTTGTTCACCCAATCCGTAATGAGTCTGGCAATACCTACTAACACAAGGATGATTAGATAGAGAGACTTCTCTGCAACCTTGGCAAGCGTCCGATCAATGGTGGGCTACCTCAATGAGGAGCAAGTGCCTTTAAACCGTTTCCCAGACATGAAGAATAAGTTGCATGCATCTTCCAATGACATTTATAGCTTCTCAAATGACTAACTTGATGAAATAAGTATACTATTCTTAAGAGGAGATATAATATTTTTGTTTTGACATAGGTACATTTAAAGTCAAGTCAGGTCTTGCTCAGATGGCCAAGGGAGGGATTATTATGGACGTTACCACAGCAGAAGAAGCTAAAGTAGCAGAAAATGCTGGGGTAGATAAATGTTATTAATAATAAACTTCCTATCCATACTTAGAAGAGCTGCTAATATCTCCAAGTCCATTCACACACTAACTGCACTACATTCAAATATTCTATATGCTGGTAGAGCATCGGTAGTACAAATCCGAAGGTCGTGGGTTCGAATCCCAGCGAGGTCGGAAATTAATTTTTCCGATGTTTCCAAGGGCTTTTGCCCGAAAAATAAATCCTCGTTCCCTAGGCACTAAACTTTACTATAATTTCTCATATTCTATATGTACACAACATTCAACTCACATGTCAATTTTTACTGAGGAAGAATATAACCAAAGTGGCTAAAGAAAAATCATTGTGACAAGGGAGAGAGCAACATATCAAACAAACACAGCTATTCAGTATTCAGGGCTCCCCCTGGTGAAAAGATGATCCCCACCAGCCCAGGCGGGTGACTCCAGGGGAAAAGACCCCTAAAAGATACCGGAAGTCTTTGAAAAAGGGCGTGGCTGAATGATTTTTAACCCCTAAGAGATACCACAACATATACATTATCAAATGAAGTTCCTTTTGAAGTTTTGTCGAGTAGTAAATATTCTTTTTACACTAGGCATCTGTTCTATAAAAAGCGCCTAGAAAAGCGATATCAATGGCTGCTTCTTTCCGACACCCTAAGAGATACCAGAAAATGATGATTATCAAAAATCCACATTTACCACCCTAAAAGATACCCAAACTGTGATTTGTTTACCCCGAAGAGATGCAACGAGCATCCCCGGTACTTTCCTGGAGTGTCCCCGCGGGCAAGGGTCATGTTGAGCTTCACCAAGGTTGAACCAACAACCAAATCTGTTGGACTGACAGTGGTGAAAGATGATTTGTTAGTTGCATATCACCTATTTTTATTTTCATTTCATATTAAATATAGACTCATCTATCACGCTCAGAGAAAGTTGGACTCTCATAATTTTTGTTGTGTTTTTACTTGTAAATTTAAATAATGACAGGCATGTGCTGTTATGGCTCTGGAAAAGATCCCTGCTGACATACGAAGAGATGGAGGGGTTGCCAGGATGACAGACCCAAAGGTATCAATTTTAATCCAACATAGAAATATTATATCCAATTTTGAAATTTGGTTGTCAGGGTTATGGGAATTGAATAGTTGGAAATAGAAGAAAAAATGCTTTTCAAAATTATAATGACTTTCATTGAAGTGCAACAAAACCTTTAAGGTTCACACTTGACGTAAGATAAAATGTCAATCCTACAGAGACTGCGGAGCAGGGGGGGCTGAGGGGCTATAGCCCCCCCCCCCCACAGTAGTTTTGCTGCCATTTTGATTTTTGCCATGAAAATGCTATCTTTAGCCTGTTTTTTGCAAACAACCAAAGAAGACATCGGGTTGAAGTAAAGACAGAAATATCTATGTCCATTGTCACAATTGGAAATGCCTCTTTTCATTGCCAGATCATGCAATATTTCCATAAATTTCATGTGTATGCGTTCTCAATGCCCCTCAAAATGCTGAAAATCACATATCTGAGGGCTATTATTTCCATATTCTCCAGGGGTGCATGCCCCCAGACCCCTCCCTACTGTAAATGCTCCAGCCTTCAGAAGTTGTTGTTCCCCCAAACTACAAATACACTTCACCGTCCCTTACTTACTAGGTGGCAAAAATGGAAAGTTAAATATGATAAACCAAATATACGGTATTGATTAGTAATCCCATCCCAACAACTATCATATTTCTTGCTCAGTTGATCAAAGAAATCATAAATGCCGTCACAATCCCAGTCATGGCTAAAGCAAGAATTGGTCACTTTGCAGAGGCACAGATCCTTGAAAGCCTTGGAGTCGATATGGTTGACGAGTCTGAAGGTGCACTGTCTTGTGTCGTGATCCTTTTGCACTATTCTCTATACTTGTGTTATTATGTACACAAGGGAAATGAATGCAATGGTGTAGACCACTCACATCTAAACAAGGTGATCCAGGATTAAGCCCAGTTTTGTTTGTAGAATTGCTTCTCCTGGTTCTTTGGTTCTCCTTGATCAGCTGCACCAATTACTTATAATATCTCCTTTTCGATCAGAATGTGAATAACCTGGGTAGGAAAAAATATGAATTTAGTCACTGATAGATAAAGATAAAGCTAAAAATATAATTTAAACAATAGGTTATTATGAATGATTTCATTGTGAGCGTGTGCATGTCAACTAGCATCCCACAGACTGGGATCATAACTCCATGGTGATTAAAAATAACCTTGACTTTTCTGTTTTATTCCAGTGCTAACAGCAGCAGATGATGCCAACCACATTGACAAACACCAGTTCAAAGTACCATTTGTTTGTGGTGCAAGGGATTTAGGAGAAGCTCTGAGAAGGATTGCAGAAGGAGCAGCAATGATAAGAACAAAGGGACAAGCAGGCACTGGTAACTATGACTACACGTTGTCTTTGGGAGAATCTAACTGGAGCAAGCATGTGGGGGGTTGTCTCGTGTATTGTCTTGCTTGATCTAAAAACAAAACAAATTACCTGCTTTGGGAAATATGTTTCCTTATGCGAGGTAAGGATCATCTGTGGAAAGAAATGAAACCACAAATTAACATACTATATCCATCTTATGCAAGCAAGGTCAGAAATTAATTTTTCCGAATATATTTCCAAGGGTCTTTTGCCCAGCAAAGCCTTGTTTCTAAGCATACAGTTTCACATTATTTCTCATCCTATGCTATAGAAGAGCATAGTAAGACTAACGTAGAAGTGTCTTTACATTATTAATCACATATTTTCTCATCATTGTTTCTGCCCTCAAACATGGCTACCATGAAACCCATCTATGCTGGATTAACAAACAGTCATTACTAACAGAGATCTTGAAATTCAGGAGATGTATCTGAAGCTGTACGCCATGCACGAGCTATTCGCACTCAGATCCGCCATGCTCAAGGTCTGGACTCCACTGAGCTTTATACATATGCCAAAGAATTGCGAGTTCCCTTTGATTTGCTTCATCAAACAGCACAGTTAGGACGTCTCCCTGTTGTTAACTTTGCAGCTGGTGGCTTAGGTATGATTTCATCACGTCTTGTTGATTACTTGCTTGTCCCAGAACAGTGGAAGCTGAGAATTATTGGAGAATATTAGTGATAGGGAAATAATGGCAAACCCCTTCAAACCCCCAAAAATCATCTCAGAACCAATCCTGGTTGAAGATCTGGAAGATTTAGGAGTTGTTATTCCCGAGTGGCAAATTCATGTAAGTAATCAAAGGATCTTGTGTGGAGCCAGAATCAGGGAATGACATGTGGTTTGAAATGAGAAAACATTATCACACAATATATAGTTTTAACATGTTGAATATCAAAGGAATTTGGAAAATAATTGTGGAATTTCAGGTGTGAAATATGTAAGGTTTTAATAACAACAATCTGCTGTTTCTTCCTTACAGCCACTCCTGCAGATGTTAGCCTTCTAATGCAGTTGGGTGTAGATGGGGTGTTTGTTGGATCTGGCATCTTCAGGAGTAGTGAACCACCCAAACGAGCTTGGGCCATGGCACAGGCAGTTACTCATTACAAGAACCCCAAGAAGCTTGCAGAACTGAGCGAGAATCTGGGAGAGGCAATGTTTGGCCAGCCGGCATCGAAAGCTATCAGTTCTTAAGTAGTTCACACTACTTGAGAAAATTGGTTTTTACTTATTTTTTGTTATTTTATCACTACAATTAATTCCAGGAACATAGCTAACATGTTTAATTACTACTCTTATGAAAATGTACTGCATGTAGAGACCTTGGACGGAGTTTTCTTCGATTTCTAGTATATCTAGTGCTATCGTTATCAATGTATCTAGTGCTTTGCTCTACTTCTCCATTAACGTTGGGAAATATAGCTTTTTGGTGAGAATGGAGAGATGGCATGAGATCTGTTTGTGACCCAAGTCACTGTACAGCTCGGCCATGGCTTTGTTCACTCGTGTCAACATGCTAAGAAGATCTTCGTCGTGTGCATAGGCCAAAAGCACATCTACGAGACACGCAATAAACCATGACCCCAATCTCCTGTTCTCATATGCGTCGTACTCATCGTAGCCGCCAGGAATGTAACGTCTGTATGAGCATTTTTCTTTGGTAGTCGAGTAGGCAATCAAGAAATCCGAGTCGGATGGCATCTTGACAGGTAGTTGTTCCGATTCGCTGTCATTGTCAGCTTCCACGTGGTTAGGCCCCCTGGGTACATTGAATCCTTCATCTTCGTCGTCCCCTCGACATGCCTGGATGAAAAACAGCTTGGGTTTGGTAGCAAACTGAGGACATTGGTTGCCTCGAAACATGCCTGTGATCTTCTCCACCTCGATGTAATGGTTGTCTGCAGTTTCTACTCCTTTGCTGCCGCCATGACTCATGATAAAGCACATCAGCCCATCGTGTTTGACTGCAAGAAAACAAGCATATGTCTTGTTCAACTGGAGTTAAAACACCCATCCGAGTTACTACAAACTCCACTTACTTAGATTGTAATCCTTTTGAGCGTTCCGAAAGATTTTCATCATGTCATCCTTCTTGATATCAAAGTAGCATTTTACTGTGTTGAATCGGGCTGTCTCCAGGAATCTTTTCAGGTTTCTTGTATCAACTTCAGCGCCGTTTCTGGGAGCAGGTCTCTTCTTAAAATTGACGTTATTAATCAAGATCACGTAGGGATTCCTTAGACCATCGTACGCATGGTCCAAGGTTGAAGGCTGTTTGATCAAGGTTTTCTGTTTTGTGGTCTTTTCAGCAGCAGTTGTAGCAAGAGGTTTGTCATCAACGAACACGTCGTCGTTTGGTATGGCGAATGAATCTTTTTCGTCGCCATTGGTATTCAAGTCTGCAATGTAGAAATGCGATAAGTTGTCGTAACAAGCCCATCACAGTCGTGCTACTTCCCCTTTCATTTCTTATGCTGAACAACTCAACTTGTATTCCTAATCCTAAAGGCTCAGCTACACCATTCACTGACTGACCTGCAAATCGCATCGTAGTTAGGGGATTTCTGGACGATTTATCGCGAAACAAATCGTAGCGACTTGCGCAAAATTTCGGTCATGTTTATTTGCGACTATGTAAATATATCTAAAGCCATAAACTCGGCGATCAAGTTGTTAGGGTAAAAACGGGACGTACAGAGTCTTTGAGCACGATTTTGACAAGACATATTCTCACCTTTCTCTGTTGAGGAAAAGGAAAGCTTTGCATCTCCGTTCATTTCCGTCTCTCTATTTTCGATCGGTGTGTCAGTACTGACTGTATCTTTACTCTGTACCGCACATTCACACTTTATCCCACCCAAATGATCACAGTCACACGCCGTTAATCGATCATAAGCCTTTTGGGCTTCGTTAATACGCTTTTGGAGGAATTCCTTGCAAAAATCTCTTGCTTTTTTGTTGCTTTCTTTTCCATCCATGCTCGTATCTCGATATGGTTACTGTTTTAAATGTTCAGTATTTTAAAGTCTTGCTTCAGCTTCACTTTCGAACTTACTCGACGTCCGCTGTGACGTCACAATACCCGGTTTGATTTCCGTGTTCCGTTCACCGCAGTTCAAGTCTACCTTACGCCCCTTGTCTAGTTTAGTCAGTAACATTTCCAGGTGTTGATTTTAGGAGGATTTACCGGGAATAGATTGGACGTTGAAAGGAGTAGCACGTAATTGGATCTGACAGGCAGCGAAAGTGAAGAGTTCCTTCCGTCAGGGAAGTGTGATAATAACAATAGCCACATTCCAACATCCGCTGTGCTGAAGAACATCGGGCTGCGCATGCGCTAAGTCCTCATGCAACTTTGTCTTCAGCTATTGTAAGATATACAAATATTTGACTTTCATACTTGCTTGAGCAATGGCCTTTACAAAATGTGAAAACTTACTTCAGTTTCCGAGACTAACAGGCTAATAGTCCAGTTTCGATATCCCGAACAAAGCAATTCAACACGAGGCCAAGGGGAAACTAAGGGGTAATGCTAATATATTCTTTTGTTTCCCCTGGGCCTCGTTTTGAATTGCTTTGTTCGTGATCACTTGATCAGAATATCGAAAGTGGTTTCAATACGTTATCTTCCTCTGACGAAAGTGACCAGAAAATTTTTTTGTATATTTGGAAAAAATCCAACTTTTTTAATACTCTACACCAGAACCGTGTTTATTTAAACTTGGTTTTTCTATCTTCTATAACATGGATCATTCAACTTAATAGACCTTTTCGGTGGCGTAACAAATGTTTTCCCATTTCAGATCACGTGTCATTCCCTAGAGAATATGATTCTTTGTTTAAGGCTCATCCATATTCATGTGTCTTCTCATGCATAACCGTTAAACAAAGAAATGATAGACTTGGGAATGGCACGTGGTCTCAGGGGCAGATCCAGGATATTTTCAAAGAGGGGGTTGTAGCATTAAGGTAGACTTGGAGTAACAGACTAATGGGTCTGGGAGGCATGGTTTAAGGGTTGATGAGGCAAATTTATCATTCTCATGGGGGGGGTTGCAACCCCCATAACCCCTCCCCTAGATCCGCCCCTGGGTCTGAAATGGGAAAACATTGAAACACCACAGAAACGGTCTTTGAGATCTATCTAACTCAAATTTAAACTGTGTTCCAGAAACAACAGATATAGGCAGTTTTCGCATCAAAGCTTGCCTTTTGTTCACTGGTAATTTTCTAAACCTGTTAAATTAAACCATTAGGCATCGGTGTGAATGCAGTATAATCTCACTAAACTTTTTTGACTTGTTAGAAAACGTTGCTGATATACACGCATGCGTAAACGTTCTCCCTTGGCTGCGCACAAGCTAACAAGCATTGTGGGAACGAGTTCTTCAAAAAATGCAACAGAAATCAAAGAAACTATCAAAAAAAATTTGTTCCAATTATATTACCATAGAAAATGTTGAAGGAAAAAAGGTCGGGTGATATTTTAGAGCAGCAAGAAGAGCGTCTGGACTAGGTTTCCCATCATGCTTGGTGGTCGTGAATATTAATGCCCTTATTATCAATCACGTGCTACGAGGGGGAAACCAACGGTCTCCAAAGTATTCTGACTATTTTTACGATGAGATATCCAGACAACCTCCAAGATCTACAAGCCATTCAAAATGCAGCTATTACCGGAAGTGACGTCATTGATAGTAACCTTGGACAGACTAGGGAGGGGACGGATATAGAAATATTCACGCCTTTATTTACGAAAGTTTAAAAAATCGCGGATCAATGATCTAAAGGTTCTTAACGTTAAGGGGTCATTCATGTTTTAGAGGGGGGAGGAATTTAGGAGGGGGTCAAGAAAAAATTACGCTGTAAAAGGGGTGGGTCACTTCGTATTTTCTCTTCATTTATAGTAAGGGGGTTAATAAGAAAAAAAGGATAAATGGGGGGTGGGTCACTTTTTTATCTTGAGAAACACGAGGGGGGCTAAACATTTTTGTAATAGTGCTGTTTAGGATTCCTCAGACCTCCCCCCCCCCCAAATGAACGCTCCCTACTAAGATTAAACTCTGCACTCGAGTAGTCTCGTGCAAACCCGATCTGGACGCCTTAAGAGCGAATGTCTATAAAAATCAAGCAAAATCGAACATAGGCGGCCACAGTCAAAAAATAGATTTTGCTCATATTTGGTCCAAATGATGGGAATAACTCACT
>WUCR03216286.1:0-14695 GCA_009858155.3 Phymanthus crucifer
GCACCAATGTATCTTACTTCCGAGCTCAGGTATGTCAAGCTTCCCATGCTTTGAAATCGTTAGCATTGGAAAAGAAACTGAACGAGATTGCTGTATTTCTGAGCCAAACTTGAACCCGACTGGGACTAGCTGATTTTAGTGTTTTACATACGCAGGCGACGCTGTAGAGATTTTTTTTTTTTTTTGAGCTTTCCGCACGACAGCGAGAGAGCAGAACCAAGTCACGTAAAAGTTGAATAATAATAAAAATCCTATCGACTAGTATCTATGTGGGATGATAACGTCCATGATCAAAATTCCGCAGCATGCAACAACACTATTATCCTAGCACTGATTGGTAACCACTAGGTTACAAATCATTTCGGAAATGACACGACCTTTGCACCCCCTCCCATCCATTCTCATCTCCAATTTGATATTATGTCTATCGTGTGATTAGGAACAGGTAATGAAACAGTACGACTTCATTTGCGCCTATAAAAATATGAGTAGGCCAGAGGCTATTTAGAAATAGTAACTAAATGCAAGGTTTTAACGAAAAGTCTAGAAACGTTGGAACTGAAAAAAAAACATACAGTTTTACCAACGATCGTATTTTTTATATCGTCCAAAATATCGCTGTTCGATAACGAGGTTTTCAATCTTTTCGCGTGGTATTGTTCTCATTAATACTTTTAACATCTGTGGCTGAAGCCTGCAGCGATCTTAGTTTGTGGTTCATATTGTTTTGTCATTCTTTGTACGTGGACCGATCGAACGATAGCGTAAGAACAGATTTCGCTTGAGTGGGAGGGAAGCGTACGGTACTTAGACTTTCAAATAGCTTCCGCTCTGCATTTATTTTAAAGCAAAAAAAAAATCGGCGTACTCTAACCAATCAATGTGCATCATGATAAAGTGAACTTCTTATAGCAGTCACATTAAAAATCTCGCTAAAAATTAAATGAATGATAAAGAGCTCTCCTTTTCCCTTTTAAGATACTACATATATAGTACAATTTCGTTAGACTTTCTTTAAGTAAGTGAGACAAATCCATGAATCCTCGCAGAGTTGCGTGGGCGTATGTTTCATCGAGGATGTTTGAGAACAATACTATGACCATATATGAAAAATAATGGTATTAATTTGACGCATGACGGGTAGCTTTGGAAGTAAGGAACATGATAACTGGTGTTCAACTCGTACCTAAGAGCGCAAAAACGCAATCGCACAATCCAAAGCACAGTGTAGAAGACTTAAATGTGACAAGAGAATTCAAAATTTGACTCGACTTTGTGAAACATGGCCGCTTATTTTGGTTTGTTTTTTTCTTTCCATCTCTGGGCACTTTTTGAAAATTTTGAGATGAGCTCAAAAACAAAAAATGATTAAAAAGGGGCATTGCCGCAATAATAACTTCGCTCTTAAATGAATTTAAATTAAAATCACGAACGTGGTTATCATCTATCATTACAAAATAATTAGTTATTCAAATGAATTTTCCATGGTGCAGTTTAGAGCAAAGCACAAAGGCAAGAGGTCTTCTTTCCCGCAAGGCAAGCAAACTCAAGTCGATATTTTTCTGTTTTGCGCTTTTAACAATTTTTATGCCAACGTCGAAGAGAACCCAAAGCAAATAACTGATTAGAAAAGGCGAGAACAGATTAAAAAAGAGAAACGTCGTGAAGTTTCGTTTATCATATAAAATATTAAAATTGATTTTAATTAGTATTCATGATAAATATCTTGATAAAGAAGAACGAAGTACCCTTGTGGCTTCAATTTGCATAGAATCAATGTCGACCAAGACACCATAGTTCCTATGTGGAAAAATTAGAGATAGAGAGAGAGAGAGAAAATGAATGACATTTCATTGCCGCCGGCAAACTAACACCACTAACTTATAAACACTAGACTGCCAGCAGCGCCTTTGAATAACATGTCTGTGCCTGGTTTGCATTTGGCAATGCACGGAATGCACGAAAAGACACAAGTATGTGCACTGAAATGCTTTGATAATGCTACGGCTCGTTCTACCAAGCCAAAACGACGTCGAGAGACTGGTTTGTATTTGTATCACAATAAATGCATGAATGAAAAGACACGGAAAGAGATTCGACAGGTAGGTTTTCACATAGCAAGCCATCGTCGTCGAAAATGGAGCGTATGAAACCACTCAAATAATTCATAAGCTTGGTTGCACGCAAAAATATCTTTCCAAAAACGAGTTGGGTACGCCATTAATGAATGTAGAAAATTAAGAATGAACGTCATTGGCTGTCCTCCCTTTGGCGACGTCGGCATTGATACACCTCATGTAAAGCCGGCCATTCAGTTCTCAGTCATTTATTCGTTTTTTCTTTATTTTCTTCAGATGTGGTTGCTTCTTGATGAAGAGCATAAAGCTGTCCAATTTGTTCGTCCGAAAAACTATCTATTTCATTAACTGACAAGTCATTTCCAACATTGTGAAGGCCTTGCTTTAACTGCTGCTGTAACATGTCTGCATACATCTAAATAAAATCAAACAAAAAGAGAAGGGATTGTGAGAAACACAAAATGTACAATAAATACGAGTAATTTCATTGTTACAACTACGACAATTCTACTAATGAGCTTCACTGTTGGCTTGGGTTAATTACAAGATGCGGCGGCATGGAGTCCCGGGAAGCTGAGATCAGTGATGATCAACTTACCGAAGTCCCTCCACTTTGAAAAACGATATCTTTCATTCTAGTTATTTCAATTTATTGTTAAACTCCCAACTTTCAAAACGCCTTAGAATCGAAAACTTATAATGCTGAACAAAGATATTTCCCAATATTCCGTGTAGCCGACTGGACAAAGCCGAAATAGTTTTTTTTTTTTTTTTTGATAATTCTTTTGCGCTCTCCCCATTAAATGAATAAAACACTAATCAATATAATACACGCATTGGTCAGTTGGACCAACATGATGGTTCTGTTCAAGTACTCCGCATAAAATATAAGCCACCATCATTCAGTTCTCTCCCTCGTCTATTGAGTCAAAACCCAGCACTAGTTAAATTTGAATTGGATCAGAGTTCCCCTACGCCGACCCTCGTCAACTCAGAGAATGCTTCGGGGGGGCTCAATCAAATTACCCAGAACCTATTTTTCTCCATTCTTTTTTCATCCTATTTATCGAAGGCTGACGCACACTAACCTTCCAGTGCTGTAAAAAATCAGTGGCTTGTTCTTTTGCGGCATCCTTGTGTCTTCGGAATTCATCTTTTACATACTGGTCCCCCAGGGCTCTTAACGTTAGGGGTAAACCACGATGCAGTGTTAAAATACGGCGATAAAGAGTTTTTACCGCATAAACATGACTAGCATTCATGGTTATTAAATTTCTGGCGAAGAAAAAAATGTGATAAAGAAAAGAATGTGATAAAGTAAAAGCTGATTAATGCGATTTGAGAGAGGTATATGTGGCATTCAACTGGAATGAAGGCGCTAAATCTGCGAGGCACTTTTTCCAGGTTATTTTTCTATGTGGTTGTAACAAGCTAACAGTGACAGTATCATGGTTGTAGGGAAATGTCATTCAAATCGTAATTCATCTGAATTCAATTTGAAAAATGAACTTATTAGTACCAAGTTAAGCACTCCATTATCAAGCTTATCAGGTGCCAGTTTTCAGTTACTGCCACTGTATTTTCAATTTCAGAAAATGAGCATTTAGAGGGCTTCTAGGTAAGAAGCAATACTTTACCATTCCAGCCCACATGTTATTCTCTAGAGTACTATCGTTTTGTTTAGCAGTGACAACACTTGAAATTTAGCTGAACACTTGGTGCTCTTTTATGGATTAACATGGTTATACAAGCCACAGCAGAAGTCTAAACCTTAAAAGATGTAATCATAAAGGAGCAGGAAGAAGGTTCTCCTCAGTTAAGACCCTATGAGTGCTGGTCTGGTGTGGACTTGTCCATATTCTGCAAACTTAAACACTTCCAGTTTTACTAATTTTATTCTGCCTGGAAAGGACGAATGCATCTATAAGATAACAGACAAAATAATGTGATTCTTTTTTAACTAAAAATGGATGCAGAATTCTGCACCTCTCATAGTGAACCAAAAGGAAAACTCGTACAGGTACACACAAAATGGACACTACCATTAGCATTACAGAGTGCAGGAGTACCCAAGTCTACATCTAAGATCATCTTTGAAGCAGCCATTGTAGTCAGATCATATGATAACACCATTGACTTTAGAAGTACTAAGTGAGAGGTGTGTCTTTGAATTTTCAAGCACAAAAAGCACAAAGTGCATAATGCAAAATTCACAATACATATGCAGTAGAGTCACTAATCAAAACTAAAAATAGGACATGGACTTTCCAAAAGTCAGTCTAAATAGCTGGGACAAGATGAAATGAAATGGGAATGATTTATGAGATAACCCATCTCCTACGTACACCTAATGAAAGAAAATTTATTTTATTTCTCCTTGAATAATTATTTAATAATTTTTTATTATACGAGCGCGCACTTTTCCCATGTATTACCACCTTTTTTTTGAGTGCAATTATAGACCGAATGCAAAATGTGCACCAATGTGAGGCTTAACTTGCGAACAAAGGAATCTAGCATGATTAGTCACGCCATATCCCTTTGTTCACAACATAAGCCTCACATTCATGTGAGTTTTGCATTCAGTCTATAGAGTGGTAATACACGGTTTGGAAACAGTGCGTGCTCGAAAGGTCTTCCCTTTCAAATGTTTTCCAGAATATTTTTTTCCTTTTTTGGATTTCTGATGGTTTTTGTCTCTTATAATAAACAATTTATTACACTGCTAGTTTGTGTGTTACTGCTGGACAATTTTACTCGTGAGCTGTATTTTTTCTTGCCCCGGAGGGCTCGAAACAATACACTCGCTCCACTCAAAATTATAACCTCTATATATTTTGTTGGTTTTTCTTCTTGCACCTTCCTGGTCATGATATGATGAGAGTAGTGCATATTTGTGATAGGAATAAGGGGGTGTGCCTCTCTCATATATATTTTGTTCACTGGTACTGGCTTAATGATTGATGGATGGATGTCCAACTCTTATACTTGTTTTAAATCTTAGCTTTAAATACTTGGGTTAACTACTGCAATTCACTGGTTTAATAAAACATGAATTTTGTCAAAATCCCACATCTTATTTCAAATCTGTCTCAAATCTGGCATTTTCAGTCATAGAACAAAGCAGCCATCATATTAATTGGGTGTACCAAAAATCGATATATTTTAATTTGCATAGTTTTTTACAGATAGAGTTCAATCCCTAGAGAATCCAAAGATATATTTTTTGATCACAACAGCCTTTAAAAGCTGGATTCAACTCAAATGATAAGGATTGGTTCATATGCAAAATAGCAGCAGTGGACATTTTCTGTATGATACACTATACATATGGATCCCAATTTATTTACTCGATGTAATATGCATTTATGATAAATTATTATAACTTGCTTTAATTTAAAAACTTGATGTAAAATCATTTTTAATGAAATCCATTATGTGAAATGGGAATTATGTCAGCTATCAAATGCAATTAATGTTTGTGAAATTGATGTCTCAATCTTTGCTATATGCAACAACTTTAGAAAAATAAGATTAACCAATTTTGTGGCATTTGAAATGGTTCTGTGTGTACTATAATAAAATCCCCTCATATATTCCTGGGTTGTGGATCACCACATGCTTATCTATGAAATATCTTTTAATTCCATGCAAATGCACTGACAAGTTGAGTGGTATGGAACTAAGCATACCACAGTAACGCTTTTGCATTTATTAGCGATATGCAAAAATCCTTATTGAGATAATCCTCTAGAATCTCGACAATATAAGCTATTTCATTTACGTTAGCCTTACCAAATTTATTACTTTGCGGTTTAACTGACGCTGTGCCCAGAACTATTGTCACCACTGAAAGTAACACATGCGTGCATATATAAAGAACTAAACTTTGAAAACCGAGGCTAAGACGATGTATGCGGTTCACAGACCCAAAATTCATTGAAAACTAAACACGACGTTCTTATTTGTGAAAAGATTTCGCAGTACCCTCATTACGCTGTTGTTGTTACTTATATAACACAACAAGTACTCGAACGATTGTGTTACCCACCTTGTTGTCCAGCTCTTCTTGGTTTATCGAGTTTAATGCGCATTGATTTTTTAAAAAGAGTATTTTTACTCCATAAAATCCTTGAAGAAGGCTAGATATATGAAAAAAATAGGCTTTCCAGGCGACAGAACTTCTGCCTCAAAAATGTATTCTTTCACTTGTAGTTGGCGAACAGAAATTGCGCAGGCGTTGCTGGTGAATGATTCCCAGTCTCCCAAGGTGTGGTTGTTTATGTTGTGATGAGATGCAGCTCGGAGTGCCAGTCAAATGTGCCAGAAATGAGGTGTTCTAGCAGGAATATATCTGAATATATTTAGTGAACTAATAATGTAATATGGCCAGGTGAAGGCCTTTGTGGGTTGCCAGTTTTGCTCTGCTTTCTATGCAGAAATGTTCCTCAAATCGCTGTTAGGAAGATCTAAATTTCGAGATGTGATCTAAGGACAGTGGAACTTCGTTCAGGAAACATGGCGAATCATTCAGTGCCGTCTTCAAACGCAGGCGGAGTGTGGAACCGTTTGTCGAAGGATGAGTTCCAGCAGCTACAGGAGTACACAAAATGTAAGCTTGTTTCCTATTTTCTTATCCTGGTTATTAACTCGGAATGTAGTCTACTGTAAGGATCTGATAGAAAGCAAAAAAGCCAGCACAAAGGTAAAGCATAGGGCTTTTGCTTTTTGATGTGCCCTTCCTGTTAGACTTCACTCCCAAATAGGATTTGGAATTGAAAGCAATAAAAGAAAAAAATGCCTCTAGTACATACTTAATAATCACCTAACCTGAATCTTTATCGACCTTTGATAAATTAGAACTTTCTTCTATTACGATGCCTGGATAAAAACATATCTGTGTAGGTGAGGAAATGAGAGAACGCTTGATGGTTTTGTTTATAGCACGATTCAAGCGAAAGAAAAGAATACTGAAGAAATATTTGTTGTTTAAGGCGAATATCGCTCATGGCCAACTCCTAGACCACTAAGAACTGATATATCTTGTGGTGTGCGGGGAAAGTTTGTAGTTCTGTACGCAGGTTAGCTCGAATAGACGATAGGGCGATACGGAAGAAGCTAGCGAATACGAGGGCCGAAATATTCTCTGAAAACCAACGCGTGACTAGGCGGTAATAACAGATCAACTCTCTTCTACTTCGACTGAAATACTAATTTTACATATATAAACAATTCTGCTCGTAATTGAGGACATGCGGCAAACAAATAGCTATCGCTATAGCCTCAACTCGTGTCCTAAAGTCGACAAGATAAGCTTGGAATTTTATCCGTTTTGCCGCTCCGTGACCCTATATTCGATTCCGCTAGTACAACGAAGCACTCTCAGTTCATTTGAATAATATTTTCCTCTCGTAGATGGCGCCAGCATTTTTGGTATTCGTTATTTGCTTTCTATTTCGAGACGTAAGTCAGCCTTGGCACATGTAGGAGTTCCCGTTCGTTCATATCTTTACATCGCAAATAGCTTAAATTGCGTTCGAAATTGTCGAGAGCGCAGTGAGGGCCAAACGAATTGTACTTTTGGCGAATTTTTACTCCTCTCATTCTAAACGCTAAAACCAGTGGCCATGAATACTTCGCTTTGTATTAATTGCTGACTCGTGCATCATTTGCAACTTTTTCTATCAGTACATTTCAATATTCAGTTTTACGCAGTGCGGCTCTGTTGGAGAGAACAGAAATTTACAAATGTAAAGCCGATTGGGACATAAAACGCGGCATGGCCTTTTAATACAGTTTTTCTTTTTTGTTCCATTCTTTGTACACTAGAAGAGAATTCAACCGTTTTCTAGGCAACAGAAAACCCTAAAGTAGATTAGAAAACTGTAATTCCGCGCTACATTGCGTCCACTGTCCTTTTAAAAAGACCATTTAAATCTTGAATAATTTACGAAAAACTTGATTTTTAACTCGATATTGACGACATTCCTTTTCTCGTTTTCTCAAAGGGGTGTCGCACTTTCATGTGGCATCAATTTTTTGACCAAACGCCTAAGTACCAAGTCATAAAATATTTATCGTTTTTGGCAGATAAACAACGAATTACTTATATATAAAAAATTCCCACACTTTGAATGTTTAATTCTATGATATTATCTTTTTCTGGTATTGAAACCTTGCAAAATGATGTTTTCTTTTTTTTTATTTTGACTGGAATTTACAGATATAATATACCGTTTATAATTAAAATGTTTATTGTTATTTTTATTATAGTTATTATTAACTATAATAATATTGCATTTTGATTTTTTGCACATTGGTTTATTTCTCTCTTTTGCTCATATTTTAAGTTACCATTTTTCTGGTGTGCATGTAATTTTGGACAACGTATTTGAATATTCTGTTTGTAAGAAAAATACATGTCTAATGCTTTTGGGTAATATTCAGAAATGAATACTCCCTGCATGATATATAATGCCACGAATAAAGAAAACAAATGGAAATGATAAATACAGGTTCTTCAGCTCTTCAAACTACAGTACCATATCTAAATAAGTGGTAAATTATCTATAATGCATCTATATCTAAGATTTTAAAATTAATACTATTTAATACATCAGTAAACCTGTTGCTGGGAATTAACATGTTGTGTTCATCTTATCCGCTTTTTCTTTGTATGCAGTTTAGTTTTATTTTCTATGAATTCTAAGTAGTGATGCCTGAAAACAACACAGCCTTAACTTTAAGTTGGTTTGGGCAATATTTGGCTAGAAAGTAATCTCTAGCCATATATAAATGAGGTATGGCCAAGGTTAGATCTAATTTTGTTGGTCATCATGACCAGTGGCTGACCCCCTGCAATAAGATGTGTTATCATTATGGTCATACTGATGTAAATCCCAGGAAATGTTATCATTTTTCAGCTATTTTTGATTACAATTATTGTACTAGCGGCTAACATTAAATGTTCCCCAAACATAAGAAAAGATGGCTTAGACTCATGTATTTTCTATTATATATACACCATCTTGGGTTTTCTAGTTGCTCTTACTGAAGTAGGCATTTTGAGAGATTACTTGAAATCATTTTGTTAGGTTTATGAAGGTTATACAGCAATATCTATCTTTTGAGTTTATCTATCTTTTAAATTGGATTTATAAATGAGTAGCAAGGGAAAAAATTGATGGATTGGTAGATTTAATGAAAGTATATAAATGTTACAGGCAATAAGACTCCAAAATAGATGAAACTAAAAGTTCGCTTCACGGCCAGTTAGTAGTGATTACATAGTATTTTATTTTTATACTTTTCTGAGTCTTGTAGTAGTATATTGTCTTGCTCAATAAATGTGCTTGATGATGATTGCATGAAAGTGAACTGGAAGAAAGGGATTAAGATTCACTTTAGGTTTGAGGCTATAAACTCTCACCAAAGTAGTAATGGAAGGTAGTACCCAAGAAAGAAATATTCCATTTACTACTTTTGGCCATCATAACATGGCAAAAGAGCTTAATATAAGATAACATATATGTGACCAATATCTTATTTTTTATGCAGTATCTCACAATTAAAACCCATGTATAATATATAAGCTAAGAATATGTGTACTACATGTATGAAGCTCTGAGTAGAAAACATTCTTTAGCAGCACATGTACTGTATACTGTCTTGGAGGTTTTAAACCTAAATCATAATTTTTAGACATTTTGTCATTCCTGTGTATATAGATGGTAATCTGATAATTGATTAAGTAGTGATTAAAGATGAAGTTTGTTTTGATTACATTTGTGATTCTGTTATCAGGGCTTCTGACAGGATGCGCGGGTGTGAACCTGCATAATTCGCCATTTTCCGCATAATCCGGCAAAATCCCACATAATTTGTCAAAAATCTAAGGAAAACTTAATAATCAAGAAGGAATGTATTGTAATGTTTTTTTTATTGTGATGAAATTACGAATTTTTTATAGTTTACTACCCAATTTCAAGAAATAAACAGCGATATCATACACCATCGTGTAACAAAAAGGAATGGCGTTCTTAGTTAAAAATCTTGAAAGAGCCTAGTAATTAGCCTTAAATAAAATGCACTCTCTGGTTGGCTAGAAGTCAAACAATAGCAGAATTAGCAAATGAGAGTTTTTTAAAAAGTGTTTTTCGCGCGTAAAATAATGTTTCTCGTAAACAACTATTTTAGCCTAGGTTTAGCTTAACTGGCACTGTGATGTTCAGTTTTAAAGTATATTTCAAAAGCAAATACATCACAGAGAAAAGTGAAGAAAGTAACACGACTTAAATTATGCTATTTAAGGATTTTTGATTTTGTGTAGTGAGTTAATTTCCTATAATGAGGCGTACACAATAGATAATCTATTAACAATAAATATGCCAAATGATTGTTTTTCAAGGTGAGGTGGTAAATAACATTGCGTTTTTCTATTGAGCTTCAAAAACATCATAAATAAAAGGTTTGGGGAAAAACATTCAAGCCAGAGAAGCATATCGAGAAGAATTGCGTGTAGTGCGAAAAACATGAGGATTAGACGTGTGGATTAAAAACCTGAGATAAACAGGGCCAGTGTCAAATAAAAAAGCAAAATCAAGGTAAAACTGTAAATAATTGCGTAAAATTTTAGTCAAACAAAGTTTGAAGTTAAATAAAGAAGCAAAATTTAAAAAAACGTGTATACCGGTAATCCTGTAAAAAAATTTCAGAATTTTTTTTTCGATTGTGGCACCATACTGCATCCTATTCCGCATAATTTACCATTTTCTCCTCATAATCTGGAAAAAAATCCCGCATAATTTCAATTTTTTCCCACATCCTGTCAGAAACCCTGTGTTATAAAAATATGTAGCCCAGATGCACCTCAGAATTCTTTTATTTTTAATACTAGCTACATCATGTTTGATAGAATACAAGGTGATGGAACAATAAATCTTGTCCAGGACACACATAGCAAGGGTCCTTATTAATCATTGCTCTTTAATTACAGCTAGTATTGAAAGATTAATTTGACTACTTTGCTGCATTACCGGTATTTGAAAATACCCTCCCTCAATGGCTATAACCATGTTTATGTCAGGGTTCAGAGATATGGCTTGCTGCGATTTTCTTTGCAGTTGTATCTATGAGCAAATTAGTATGTAAAAAAGCCTTAAATAGTGTTTCAAAAGATAATTTGAGCATTTAAAATAGCCAATATAACATATTTCATAAATTAACTGCTTGAGTTAAGCAAAGATAATTAAGCAAAAACTACCCAATAAGCAAAAAAATAATCTCAGCACATCAATGTGGCATTCCACTCAATGCTTACGGTTTTGTTGATGCACAAAAAGAAGAAAATAGAAATATTTAAAGTAGTTTTTTCTGCAGGAGATAATTATTCTCGAGTTAGGTAGGACTGTTTATGAAGGACTAAACAGGTTTTTTAGCTTTTTTGTTCAACAAAAGACCGATTTTTCACTGTAAACAAGAGTATAGAAACAGAGGCCTAGCATCGGCAGCCTTCAAAAAACTTTCTACTGGACAGGATGATTTTGCTATCAAATGTAAGTAAGAGATTGAAAAACTAATAATTTTGTATTGATATGTTAGAAAAAAATGCGATAAATCTAATGAAGATTTAAAACTGAGTAGACAATGCCAGCTTAAGGTGGCTCAATAGGACATCAAAGCATATTACCAAACAGTACAAGAAATGGCATAAATGGCAAAGATAGACTAACATATTGATAGTCAATAAGCCAATAATAAGAGAGTCCATGAGTCGAGGATTCACTTTCTTTGAAATAGATCTCTTATGATGTAACCATAGCAACACCATGGAAGGTATAAAGAAGATGTTTTTTCCATAAAAAATTGAAAATACTTCTTTTCCATGGTGAAATGTTCTTAAACTTACTGTAATCTAACATTATGAGATTCTCTTTCATATGAGAGGAAATGAAAAGATTTGGTACTACAGACTACAGAATCTTAATGTGAATATTATTTTTCTGAATAACATTTCCCCACAGTTCAGAATCTTTTCTTTTCTTATCACATGAAAGATAGTCTTGTAAACTTAAATCATGCAAAGTTTTAAAAATTTTCACGTGGGAAAACTGGAATATTTATTTTTTGAATGCAAAAAGGTGAGCTTCTTTATGGCTGGTGTGTTGCTATGGCTACATTACACGAGATCAACTTCACAAGAAATGAAATTTTAACTTATTAAATTCAATATGGTTTGCCTATATTAGCTATCCATGCATCAGTTTTTATTAGCAATTTTCTCTTGTTTGTTTTTCACTCAAAACCCAATGGAAACACCTTAAACTTTTTACTCAATCACATGACTTGTTTGTTTGAAGTTGTGATTCTTCCATTTTTAAATACAAATACTTTTTCAAAGTAGATCAATGTTTTCTAGCTGTAATATATATTTTGTCATACTTCTATTTATTTTTCTTTTTGAATATGGGGATTCCGATCAGTAAAACCTATTATTTTCAAGAATAAGTAATTAAATAAAAGCAGTAGACTGAACTTTCTTTTTTTTTCTTTTGTTGAACACTTCTCATGAAGTGATTTTCTTCAGCTTCATTTTGTTATTTTGTTCTTTTTATAACTTAATATTTTAGTTAATGCAATATTATGTACACAAGACTTCAAAACTGTGTTCTTGATCTGCAGGCTGAGTTTGAAATGGTTAAAATGAATAAACCTTCTTAGCTTGTAGCTTCAGTATAATTTGAAAGTTTCAATTTTCCATGGTTTTCTTTGTTGCTTATTAGAATGTGCCATTATTAAATTTATTTAGGCTCCAAGTAAATACATAACCTGGAGGTAGGCTCCTTACTTTTACATGTTATACACATATATAAATGGAATGTATTGCAATTATATTTAGTTTGAAATCTTTGAAAATTTTCACAGTTACTGTATTTCAAGCTAAAGACTGTGAGTAGCTTGCAAATTAAGAACTGACTTCTTGAGCCATAGCTACTGTAGTTTCCATAATCAAATGCAAATTTATGTATTGTCATGTAAAAGAGCATATACTGTAATTACGAAAACTGTTTGAAGTTCATCATAATTTTGTGAAATCATGCTGGAGTGTTTAGACTTGCTTTGAAGAAGCCTGGGCTTTGAATACCAAGGCTTTGGGTTAGCAAAAAGACATAATTTCTTGGAGTACCATCATCATAGATTCTCAAGAAAAGTTTGAATTTGATGCACTGTATAATATGGAAGCTGAATGAGCAAGACTGTGTTCAAGGTCTGTACTTTGCATATAAGGCTAAGGTGATTGGATGCTTAGTAATAGACCAAATTCCTATTTGAGTTATGAAATTTGAGATTCTGATACTGTACAATGTTATTTACCTGTAAAATCATTAGCAATCATAATAATGAGAAAAACAGGCCAAGTTATTTGGTTCCAGAAAACCAGACATTCAGACAGACTTGTCAAGAAATAGTTAAGGTGACTTCCTATTTTAATAGTAATGTTTGGGCCATACCCTTCACTTTTACCGTATTCGCTTTGTTTAGAGCCTTATTCTGTAGCTATCAATTTGCTACTGCAAACAGCTATAGAGGTACAACAAATTCCACTTGGCCGCACTGCATGCCAAATTTGTTGATTTCCAGAAGTTTGTTAATTACCACGTTCGAAGCGTCGAACAGTGCATATCGGCTAGCCAAACGTTGTTCAATCGTCAGCCGAACGTTGATGTTTTGGTCAACAAAGATAGCTAATGATGGTCTTATATCAACTGAAAGTGGAATATTTCCCACAGAAATTCGTTAAATTTTATTTGCAAGTTGATATTACAGAAGATGGACTGGTGGATTTTTCCTATTCAAGACTCGTGAGAGAAATTTCCAGTCAATGCCCAAGTGTATCACATCTCTCTACTCACACCATGAGAATTAGGTATAAAGATGAGGAGCGAGACTTCATAAATCTTCTGGACGCAGTCTCCAAATTCCTCAAGAATGCTGTAAATTTTTTTCAAAGACATGGAACTTTTCTGTCTTTTTAATACTTCTATCAACTCAAGATCGTCGGCCGACATGTTACTAGCATTTCCTCCTGATGAAGCTTTCGGCTTTTCAGTCAGATCTTCACAAAGACGCTGTCATATTTTTCGAACGGTACTTCCTGCGACTTTGAACTTTGACGCGACCATTTGGTAACATCCTGGAAAATAACCTGTTATGATGTCTCCTCCAAGCAGTACTATTTCGTCAACTATTGATCTTCTTAGGTCAATGTCTAATGCTCGACCATATTGAAACGTTCAACCTTCTTTACTAAGTTTTAACATGTTAGCTTTTCACTGACAATAAAATAGAGCATTTGGCTGACGATGGAACAACATTTGGCTAGCCGACACACCCTGTTCGACTCTTCAAACACAATAATTAATGAACGTCTGGAAATCAACAAATTTGGTGTGCACACGGTCAAATTAGTCCAGTCAATCTGTGAGTTTTGGTGGGCGAAAATCAAACTAATTGCAACAAAAGGTTTTTAGGTGTTTTCCTACTCAGCATGACCTGTTAAACAACATACTAAAAGTTCCCCAAAATTCGCAGGGCGGAAAATGGTTTAAAATCGACTT
>WUCR03216654.1:2160-12355 GCA_009858155.3 Phymanthus crucifer
GAGAGTGTCGTCTTCTTTCAGATTGTACACAAAGGCACTTACAGTTTTTCCAAACCCTTGATCAAACGGAATGCTAATAACAAGGCCATCAATGTAGTAGTCAAACTTAACGTTCTTTAGTCTTGAAACTGCTTCTTCAGTTTTGTCATACTGCCATACTCGTAATTCATCCAAAGCGCCCCTTAGATTGTAATCTCTAAAAGTTTCAGCTCCTCTCAGATATTTACCAATGACCAGAGTACCATCCAGCTTTAGTTTTCCTCCCATTTGTGCACCGTACATAACAAATTTGTGATTTGCTTTAGAAGTGCTTTTCAGCACTTGCATACGGCCATCGTTTGCTCTCCATGTTATAGTCAGGTGCGTCCATTCCCCTTTGCCTATCAATAATCCCGTATGAATTTCTCGATCTTTCCATATCACAACAACTTCGCCATTGTATAGAAGGGCAAAATCATTGATTCCGTTGCTATTTGATAGGATTGCGTGTTTCTTTGTTGTTGGAGAATGAGTAATGTTTTGTGTTGTATTTATGGGCGAACAAAGTCTATAAATATTGGAGTTCTTGTTGACAAGGCAAACCCAAACTTCAATAGTAAATTCATTAAAGTCAGGAAACGACCCACTTGCATCAATCGAAAGATGGTTGTCATCGAAGCCTAGCATGAATCCAGCACCATTGAAATGATGTTTTGAGTAGGTGCCCGTCAAAAAGTTGTACTCTGGAGATAGCCTTGCTTGAGCTGAAAGATTTGTATCTATAACGCCTTGGGTCAAAATTGAAGAATTGAAGATGACTTGTTCAGATTGTAAATCTATCATCCAGCGTCCTGTACGAGCACCACTTAGTCCTTCTGATGGAATGCCTCTTTGATGAGGTATTTCGATAGCTGTTCCCAGAGTTCCGTTGTAGAACAAGACATTTAACTTCTCATCACCAGGTAATGTTATTTCCAAGATATTAGGTGTTGGCCAGCGATACAACGATGACCCGACCGTTGTAAGATTCGTCCATCGTTGGCTTTGAAGAAGCGATTGTTCTTTCTCGCCTTCACTAGTCAACGTTGTCTCTACGGTCAACAAATCGATTGCTTTAACGGATAACGTAAAGATTGTTGTTTTCAAAGTCAGTTCCGAGATTCGCCGACAAGAAACTTTATTATTACAAGGAACTTGTAAAATTTGCACGGTGATATTGGTCGTATTTATAAGGAGAAATGGGCCCGGAGTTTCCAGGTTGTAACTAGCTCCTGTCACAGTTGTAAAGTGAGGGTCCCCATAGTTGATCACCAGCCCATTATCCGAGACATTCGTTGTTAAAGCGATACTACAATCAGTTCCAGTCCAACCTTCGGAGCAATTTGAACACGGTAAAGCATCTTGAGAGGCGTCCCACGTTCCATTTTCGCCCCCTCTCCAATGCGGTTCACAACTGCAGAATCCGTTTTCAGCATCACAAATTCCATGTCCATTGCATATATTTTCTAGTCCTCCAGGACAAAGATGTTGGCAGTTTTCACCCCAATAGCCATCTTCACATTTGCACCTTAACTCGTCCGTAGAATTTGTAGATGTAACAGGATAACCAAAAATGCACTGAGTTTCACATTTCTTTCCGATCCAAAACGGAAACCTCTCTTGGGGAAAATGTTTGCAAAGTTCCTTGCCCGGCCAATCGTTGAGCTTAAGAGCAGCTTGGCAATAATCTGCAAATGATGTTACTGAATAAACTGCAGATTGAAGATCCAAGGAAATGCTGGTTTCATATAAACAGCGGGTATAGAAAAACTGGGCAACTTCGTCTCCTAGGGATTTGCAGCGTTCGAACAATGGACCAGAAAGGATAACAGTAAAGCAGAACGATATGGCCTTTTGTTGAAATGTATGGTTGGGAAAGGTTACTTGTTCAAGGTTCGGCGTAGCCATGTTTGAGTCTGAGAATCCCCAGTGAGGCTCATGAAACATTTTAAAGGAAAGATGACAGGCCCCAACAAGATCTTTCACCACACTACCTTCCACTTGATCTAACTTCCATAAATGCAGCAGATCTTTGTACAAATCTGGTCGTACATTCAGTTTCCAGCCATTCTTTACAATATCAACATTGGTTCTTCTGTTCCAAAACCTAACTTCATCAATCTCGCCATAAAAGTTGGAGTTTGGAGGGATAGCTTTGTTATCTGTGAACTGCCACTGTCCGAGCACAAGCACTCCACCATTGCTCCATACTTCAGTGTCCAGTTTGTAGACACGAATCTTGACTGTGCCAAATGAATCAAAAAGGTACAATTTCAAAGTTCCCAGCAACTGGTTGAACACCAAAGATATTTGATTCCACTCTTGCACTTCTAGGAATAGTCCAGTAGTATATTCTTGACCACGGTAGGATATTTTTAAGGTCTTTTCGTTTATGATGGCAAACAAATTGTCCCGAGCATAGGAAACAATAACTCCTCCGTATGAGTGGATTTTCACCAAGAATTCTAAAGTAAGTGTCTCTACGTTTCGTAGGTACAGAGGCTTAGAGATTACAAAACTGTCTCTGAACACAAGGTTAAATCCGCTTCCTTCTAATTTTCGAGGTTCTTTAAATTTCATGTATTTGTATACAAACAGTGATTCTGATTCTTGAACGGCAGACTGGCTTAATAATGCTTTGACGGTTTTATCCACAAAAGAACTGTTGGAAACGTTTCCAGTTGAAGGTAAACACGAACCAAGTAAACCAGTTGAATTGGCGCACAAAAATTGCGGTATGCAGCACGTAACAGAGAGAGTATTACTAACTTGAAGTTCAAACTTCAGTCCATTGGGGCCAGTGATGGAATACGTAAGGGAAGAAATTCGGGTCATGACGAAATCTGCAGATAATCTTGTGAGGTGGTTTACGGATATCATACGTTTGTTGACCCATACCACTGGCTTCAGAGTTGTTTGTCTTTGGATTCCGCTTAATGGTGCACGGATTATAATCTGCACATCGTTGTACGTAAAAGCGAAGCTCACTGTACAAAGCGGATAGTATTTCTTCCTTTGGATACAAATTCCTTGGCGTAACTGAACGGCAAAGTTATGCAACATTGACTTCAGGAGGAAAAACTCGCCTTTATATCTGATCGTATAACTGATTCCAGTGAACGTGGTGTAATATCCGAGCCCAATTACGGATGCAATTGCTACACTTTCATTCCTTTTTGCAATTTTTGAGCTAAAGGCATACTGACAATTTGATCCATACCAACCTTGACTACACGAGGTACAGTTGTTATCACCATTCCAGTTAATATCGCATTTGCAGGTCCCAGATAGACTATCGCAGAATCCGTGATCATTACATGGATGTAGAATACCTCCTGGGCAAGTCTTGTCGCATTCTTTTCTCCAATATCCGTTGTCGCATTTACAGATGTTTTTATCAAAGTGATCTGCTTTACCAAACACGCATCTTACATTGCATTTGTCACCTATCCATTCTGGGAAGGCGATTTCTGGAATATCGTTACATAATGGCTGAGCTGGCCAGTCTGAAAGATCTAGCGCAGCTTGGCAGTGGTCTGCAAACGTGAGAACAGAACTTAAGGAAGCTCCCAAATTTCCAGTTGCTCCGACATTCTGTAAACATACCATGTAGTAAAATTCTAATTCCGCCTTAAGACCCTTGCATGAGGAAAACAGTTGTGTCTGGTAAAATACGTATGAGCACAGAGTTTTGGCTTTCTTCTCAAACGTGGTGTTTGGAAACACGGTGTAAAAAGGATTATTGGACAAAGTGGAATTGATTCTTACATTGGCGTCTGAATATACCCATATTGGTTGTCTCCATGGCCTCAGAGGTAGATGTAAATGTTCTTCATTGATTAGGTTATAGATAACGTTGCCTTCGCCTTCGTTGAACTTCCATAAGGCCGAAATGCCTGGATCTGATGGTAAAACATTCATGCCGAAATTCTGTTGAATAAGCACAGGATCAAAGGCTCTTTTCCAAATGCGCACTTCATCAACAATACCATAAAATACAACTTCTGTTACTTTTTCCGTATCACCTGGGGAAAGTTCCCACTGTCCAACTGAAAGAACCCCACCACTTGGAAAGGGGTTTTCAGTTAAAGCATAGAGTCTTCGTTGTAAGCCACCATGGAAATCAAAATGGTAAATCTCCAAGGTTTTTGCTTTAAAATGCCACACAACTGATACATGAGACCATTGTCCAACAGAAACAGCAATACCAGTATTGATGAAGTAAGTTCCTAAATTCAACCTGATCGTATAGTCAACACTGAGAGCAAATGTCTTTGTAAATGAGTAAGCCAAAACAGTCCCACCATGTTTGAACGGTGTGAAGAGAAGCTCTATGGTAATATCACAATGTTCTGGAAAGCTATTGATTAGTTGTCCGGTTGAGGCCCCACTGTTGTTGAATAAAAGAGCATATAGAGCTCCGTTTGGCACTTTTGTCTCTTTATGCTGACCAACATCCGACTGAAAAAGGCTACTCTTCTCGTCCACCCGATGTTGATTCATTAATTGCAGGCTGATGTCTTCTTGTGTCGCATTTAGTATGTTCAATAAGTCGTTATTAGGATTTCTGTCACAAGACCCCAATATACCCGTAGAGTTTTCGCACACAGATGTATTCACAGCAATTCTTGCAGCAAGGTATCGTCCTTGAAGTCGAATGTAGATCTTGACACTTTCTTGCCATGACAGCAAATATTGGTGACGAGAAAGAATAGATACCTTGACTCCTTGAACATATGGCTGTACAATTGTTTCAAGTTGATTTAGCAGTATCTTGTGATGATTAACCCAGATAACTGGCTTTCCACCCGAAGTATAAGGACCATGGAATGATACCATCGTACTGGCGACTCTCAAAGCCACAGCGTTAACACAGATAGAATGCAAATTACATGGCACTTGGCGTACTTGAAGCTCAACTTGCATGACGGAATTTGAGATGAGTGTAAATTCCCCTGCATACAAGAACGAGAAACTGTTCCCATCAAATGAAGTGTGCTGCCCGCTTCCCGAAATCACAGAAACTACATTTGCACTTGGTAAAACTATAGATGTAGTTATAGAACAGTCACGACCAGTCCATCCAGATGAGCAGCTTGAGCATGATGGTGTTCCTTTCCAATTGACTTCACACATACATGTTCCTGTTTTTTGATTACAAACACCATGATTACTACATGGTTGACTTGTACCTCCGGGACAAATCATTGAACAGTCTCTTCCCCAAAACCCTTTATCACAAACGCAGCCACTCTGAGGATTCAAATATCCATGTACACACTTTTGTTCACAAGCTGGACCAAACCATGTTGGAAAATTGAGGCTTGGGAATTCATTACACAGAAATTGCGCTGGCCAGGTAGTAAGGCGTAACACATGCTGGCAATAATCTGAGAAGTCAATGATAACTTCTACAACCATTTCCAATTTCCCAGTCATTGCGATTTTTCTCAAACAGGATCTGTAATAAAAGGATATAACGCCTTTTCCAAGTTCAACACAATATTCCTTTAGAGACCCATGCATCAAAAGTTTGCTGCAAAACTGTTCTCCCTTCGTTAGTATCGATGAATTCTTAAACGAGTAAGAAGGCAGTTTTTTGTAAAATGGTTTATCTAAACGTGCATCCGAGTACTTCCAGTGAGGTTGTCTCCAGGGTGGGGTTGTCATAACCATATTGATGTTACCAGTGGTATCAACAACACCGAGCCCTTCGCCTGCATCGAATCTCCAAGCATGCTTGAGCTCTTTGGTCTTAACAAGGAATTCTCGATTACGTATTTGTTGGATGACAGCTGGATGAAAATGATGGTTCCATATGCGCATCTGATCAATAAACCCAGAAAAGGAGGATGGTGGTTGCGGCCCTGTTCCATTGAGTGATGGTGTCCATCCTGCTAGCGCGATCACACCGCCGGGTTCAAAAATGTCAAACTGTGTTCTGAAGTCAAATCTGTGAATAATTCCAGTAGATGAAAAGTAGTAGACTTGAGCATAGCCTGACGACTTTCTGTAAACAAGTGCTATTTGAGTCCAAACGTTTATTTCGATCTTGAAGTTCGTATGGAATACCTTGTTGCCAAAATATATCGTTAGGTTTCCTCCAAGGCTTGTCATGAAAAAAGTATTTGTTGTACAGTATGATAAAATAACGCCATGGTGAAGAACCTTTACCATAAAGTCGATGGCTATGTCATTAGAAACGAATGCTTTATGAATAGTTGATGATATTAGAGCAGACTTGTGAAAGAACAAGGCATATCCACTGTTTGCTTCAGGGAATTCCTTATAGCTTTTATAGGAATTTACCAATATTCTACGATGACAGGATGTAACTTTCGTTTTCAGCAACAGGCCTTCGATAGTTGCTTTGTCTGTTTGACGGATGCTTGAATTGATAGGTGTTGACTTGAAGTAATCGGTTCCAGATTCAGTTCTTGAACAGTTAAAGAGTGACCCAAACGATTGCAAGGACACAAGGAAATCGTTGCTACAGTCACCTAAGAGTCCCGTCGAATTGGTGCAAACAGTCGGAGATACTTCTATAACCAACGCCAAGTACCGTCCATGGATGCGTAATGAAACAGACATGAGCGGACTTGTAAACTCGAATAGGTTACTGGATACACGAACAATGGAAAACCCATCAAGTTCTAGTGTTGGAGGGTTCCTGTCAATGTCCAGTTCTTGGTCGTCAACCCAAATGACTGCACTACCGACGGATGTATAAGGTCCATGGATGACCACTGAATGCTTTACCAAATGTATACCAATTGCATTTATACAAGAGAACTCTCTGTAACAAGGCACTATTCTTACTTGCACTTCCACCGAAACGTGAGGTGAATATATAAGATGGTAGTCTCCTGTTAAATGAATATCAAAAGTCAAGCCTGTCAAGGTTGTTAATCGTCCACGTGACGAAATGCCTCCGACGCCAGTAACTCTACCACTCTCCACTTGCGTTGTTATTGCAAAGGAGCAGTCACTTCCAGTCCATCCTGTCGAACATTTTGTACAGTTTTCACTTCCACGCCAATTGATCTCACAACGACACTTTCCTGTGTTTCTGTCACACTGACCATGTCGATTACAAGTGTTTGCTGCACCTCCGTAACAAATACCAGAGCAGTTTTCTGCAAAGTAGCCTTTGTAACATTCACAAATTTCTGAATCAGTGGTGGAGGGCTTCCCAAAAATACAAGGCGTTGTGCAATTTTGTCCGATCCATCTTGGAAAATCTCTATCGGGAAAGGCATTACAGAGAGGTCTCGCTGGCCATTCTGTAAGATTGAGACTAATTTGGCACACATCTGATAAAGCTATGATGATATCCATACTTTGAGAGATCTCGGCTGATTTTATTATTGATGAAACGCAAGCCCGTAAATAAAACTGCAGTGTGACATTTCCCAAACCAGAGCACGCTTTGTAGATAGGACCATCAAGAATAAAACCGTAACAGGTTTTCTGAGCAGCAGATGCTAGTGTTTTGTTTTGCTTGTTCAAATTTGTTCCAAGTACGAGATCTACTGGTGCATCCGAGAAAATCCAAGCAGGTGGTTTCAAAGGATACTGAGGGAAAAACAGGTCATTTTCTTTAAGGGAATCTCCAGCTGTCACTCCTTCTCCTTCATTGAATTTCCATAAACCAGTAAGCAAGGGCGCTGTAACTTGAATATTCGAGGACCAACTCTGTTTGATCATAACATAGTCAAACGTTTTCTTCCAAACACGCACTTCGTCTATTTCTCCTTGAAACACATGATATACCGTCACACTTTCAGCTCCAGACGATGGTTGCCAAAGGCCAATAGCTAACGTCCCACCATCAACGAACGGAATTGTTCTTATTATAAAACTCTTGAATCGTACAAGTCCCAAGGAATCGGTCAGGTATACGAACATTTTGAACTCCTCGCGAGCGAATACCACAGATATCATGTTCCATTTATTGGTGTCCGTCACTAGCCCAGTGTCATAAATGTGAATTCCTATACCAACTTTTACTGTCCCATAATTGCTGATATAAAATGTTGTACTTGTTGCGTAAGACAAAACGACACCGCCACACTTATAAGGATCGCACGATTTCAACATAAGCTGTATAGTGACACTTTTGTTAAGAAACAAGTTTTTCACGTGATCTGATACAACTGCAGTGAAGTTGAAGTTAAGGCAGTATACGCCACCGTAAACAATACGTGTCTCTTTGTGTTCTTTCTTTTGTAGAATAATCATAGAATCCGAGTCATCTCCTTCTTTTGTTGTTACTTTGAAATGTTTCTTAACAATATCATCTACTGTTGCATCCGATCTGTTTGCTTTCTGTAACTCCATAAGGACTGAGTCAACTTTTTTAGACGTATTATTGTTGGTAGCCGTGGTGATATTATTTTCTTGGCCGTGATTTTTGCATGATCCACATAGGCCTCTGAACGTGGCGCAGTCTTTCAATTTTGATTTCGCTTCGATGCTCAGGTAACGATCGTAAAAAGCTAATTTCAAAGTAACTTTTCCACCTATATCAATAGCACTTGTCTTCGCAGATGTTTCATGAATCTTGAGTCCAACTTGTAACAGCTCATACGACTTTTCATCTTTAAGAGCCTTTCCATTCACGTGCCATATTGGATCCTGGTCTTTAGCATAAGGTGCATGGACACTGAGTTTGATTTTGCGATATGAAAAGGCAACTGCATTTAGGCACACAGTACCAGAATAGCATGTTACTTGACGAACTTGAATTTCCAGCTCTGACGAAGATATCATTAAGAACTCTCCGACCACACCAAACATAAACATGGAACCATCAAATCCAGCGACAAATCCATTTTCTAAGATGTTACACACCTGAGGTGATGTGCTGGTTAAAGTGGTGTTTTTCACAGGTTTAGAAACAGCTATGGAACAGGAATGACCAATCCAGCCTCTTGAGCAAGAATTACATTTGCCATCACCCCGCCAGTTATGATCACAAATACATGCGCCAGTATCAGAATCACATTCTCCGTGCCTATTGCAAGCATTCGCAGCTCCACCAGGACATTCCTTTGAGCAGTCAGTAGCCCAGTAGCCAGTGTCACAAATGCATTTGCCATTTCTAAAGTCACCATTGACACATCGCATCTTACAGTGAGTGCCAACCCAGTCCCCGTAGCGATGATCGGGAAACACATTACAAAGTTGCTGGCCCGGGAGGTAAGTAAGGTTTAAAGCAGATCTGCACTCTGTTGCCATAGAAACAGTTGCAGCAATGGAAGCATCCAATGACCCTGTTGCTGCTACATCATTTAAGCAGTTTTGATAGTAATCTCCAGCATTCCCCGTCATGTTTGCACATCGGTCACTGAAACTACTTGACCAGAATATCTTGGAACAAAGGTTCTTGGCATCATTTTCGAGTGTCTTGTTAGAAAACACTGTATCTGTGTTATTGTTTCCTAGTTGCAGATTTAAATCAGAAAATGTGAATTCTGGCGTCTTCCAAGGAGGTCGAGCGAGTTCGATGCTATGCAAGCCGACAGAGTCTTTGATCGTGTAACCCCTTCCATCATCAAACTTCCACAGAGATTCGACTCCAGGAAACGAAGGCTTTAAGTTAACTTGCCAATACTGTTGAATCATGACAAAGTCAAAACGTCTCTTCCAAATCACTAGTTCGTCGATCATTCCCACAAAACCTTGGATAACGGAATTTACTGTCGTTACTTGCCATACAGCTATGCCTAATGTACAGCCTGTGGGGAAAGCACCTCTTCCAATACTGAATGTTCTAAATGTAACTGTTCCCGTAGATGATATGACGTACATTTGAATTAAGCCAGAGACTGTGCGATAGACAAGTGATATCTGATTCCACTTCATTCTCTCCAGCGTCAGATTGGTGTTAAATGTCTTAAAACCAAAGTGCAATTTCAAAGTTCCGTTAAGGGTCACAGCAAATGTATCATTTTTAGCGAAAGATATTATAGTTCCGCCATAAAGAAGTGGATCATAGGCTTTAATGTAGAACTGGATAGTGACATATTTTTCGATAAAAAGGCTCACGAGTGGCGGCGTAACGACTGCCGTTTGGTTAAACAGCAAACAGCTTCCAGCTCCAGTGATGACTTGAGCTACTCCAGCAATTTTTAAGATCTCTGTAAAACCACTTTTATTTTTCGGGACATTCCAT